>JAMBLF010000985.1:0-157365 GCA_030578115.1 Leucoptera coffeella | reverse complement strand
CAAACCATCAAAGCATGCCCTTTTCAATCTTAGTCACTACATCTTCTTTCAAGCCACAACCTTCCCTTGTCACACTATTTTTAATTCTATCATTCAATGTCACTCCTAGCATGCTTCTCGGTGACCGCATTTCGACGATACAATTTCATCTGCAATCTTTTCAGTGTTTACATTTTCAAAACTCTGAATGAATGTTACCAGGCATATTAACCATGAAACAGAAATATTGCATAAGCACACACTGCAGTGTTCTTACTCGTACGCTACTTTGGGATATATGTAACTTGAGAATAGTTCAATTGTAGTAGGGGTGAAGGGGACATAGCTGCCTCGTAATGGTGCTCTCTAAGGGCGCGCCGTATGCCGAGGGCGCATGGTAACCCAATAGGCGCGCGGAGGGCCATTAGCCGCTCGAGAGCCCTCTGCCGGAGGCCCATCGAGCAGAGAGCCATCGCCTGCGAGTTAGCAACGCTCTTGTGCATTTTAACGGAAACTAAATATCGCCATTCAAGTACCATAATACAAAAACAATGAAACATTCTTAGTTCTAAGAAATATAGAAATAATTAAACGTTAAATTAATTGTCGTCCTTTTTCACCTTTTGCCGCCTTGATCCTTCTCGTGGATCACTCTGTTAGGTCTAAAAAGTTCCCGTCGTGCGCTCGGCGATGGAATTTTAATAGCGTTTAGTGATGCCGTGGCTGGCGGCGCCTTTGAGCCGATGGGCGCGAGTGGCGAGCGAAGGGCTTGGGCCGCCCATTTGCATACCAATTGCGATTCTCAGGCGACGTGACGCACATTAGCAACCCAATTTCAGGCTTAGCCTTTCGTCACTTTTGCTAGACGATAGGCTTTGGAGCTGTTTACTTTTTGGAAATTCATTGTATTTTTGATAACATTATACATTCAAGTTTTTTCTCCCTTACGAACTAAACAGCTTGGATACGTAAAATACCTACTTGGTCACTCGCCTATTTGCTAATCCATCACCCACTAGATGACATTGACATGTAGTCCTTTAATCAACTCCTATGGCATGCTGGAAAACCTACAACTTTCAGAATAGCACTCTACGCCATATGTTTTTGTTATTAAAATAATCTAAATTGTTTTACATACTATGGACAATCAATAAAAAATAGTTACTTTAACATTATTGCGTTCTATTTAACCTGAGGCTTAATGAAGCTACACGATCTACTTAAGCCCTTCGCTAGTGCCTTCGGGAGTGCTCCAAGTATGCGCGAGGCTTGTAAGCTGTCTCTGTGCCTAATCAACGTTCATCATTCAATAATACAAAAAAGTAGCAAATAAAAAAATTCAATTCCAATAGAACTTTACAAACACTTAAGGTTGTTTTCTTGTATGGCCCTGTTTCGATTTTGGCAACCATAACATCCTCACCTAAAACATTTGGCGACAAATGAAGTGAATCCCCCAACTGCAAAGTATTTAATTGGCTTGTTTAAGCGATCGTCAAAGAATTGATATTTCGATCCTTCTGCGTAGTAAGTTATTATATCATGATAACGTAATAATAGTAAGATTCAGTGCTATTTCTTTTGGAAAAGAGTCCCAGTGAAATGAAGTGGAATGAAATAGACATAAAGTCGAGAGGAGCGACTTCCCATTTCATCCTTAAGGTTTGAAGCAGCATGAATCTCAAAAAGAATCTCGAGAGCAGTTATTAATGTAGGAGGTCGTCATTTAATAATGAATCAAAGCGAATGAGTCGCCGGAACAAAAGATCGGGCTCCGTTATTCTTTCAAAGCCAATTGTCTGAGCACTTGTCGGAAATAATTAGAGCGGAGTTCATCACTCGCGGAGGCAGCGCCCTTGCACTTAATATGAGGCAGGCGTTTAATCAAACGTCGCTGTCACCTCACATTAAGCATGTTTATCGTTCGAAATTGTTGATCCTCACGTGGTAGGAATTCCGAAAAACATAGTATTGCCGACATTTGAAACCACGTTTTGTCAGATAATTGGATCATATCTACATAATCATACTATACGGTATACTTATCTTGGTAGGTGCAATTGATAGTGACAATATCCTCAACATTATAAATTATTTTATAAAAAGAAAAAAAACAATCCAATTTATCTGAAGCTAACTAGAATTAGTATAATTTTGTGTGGTTCCTAGTTCGTTTGGCATTCGTAGAGAGGAGTGGAGCGCGGGTGCTGCCACTGGCCACGGCGTCACACAATAGAGCACAAGTTGGAGCAAAGGAATCGTCTGCGGATACATCCTTCAGACTGTTTCGTCTTCACATATATTTATATTCAATACAATGTATGCTTTTTGATATGCGAGGTTCGTGGCTGGTTCCTGTACCAAGCACCCGCCGAATGGGGTACTAACTAACTTTTCCTAACTCAGCAAGCCTAACTTTTACTCTAATCTATTGCATGCTCTGTGTTATTCAGTGAACGTAATTGAGTTTGATAAATAAAGAACGAATTTATTTTCTTAATATTATTCAAAATTAAAAGAACGCTTCGTCCACTAAAAACTATTCAACGGATAAGTAATGAATTTATCCGAAGCATGTATATTAAATATGGCGTTTGCAAAAGTGAACCCGCCATGGCGCTGCGGCTGCAACTTTTTCAATCTAAGTTAAGCCATAAGCCGCCGCGAACTGCGGGCCTCTTCATACCCACCACAGATTGATAATATTGTCTTCAACGAGAGTTCGCGAGCCGCACTAACATTGTTTTTTATGTATCCAAATATCCTATTGCTTGCGCACTATCTACGATGATATAACATTTATATAAAAATTATGAAAATCCATTTACTTAGGATGTGCCTTTATGGACCCGTCCGTTATTTATTTTTAAGTTTTGCTGAAAGAGTCGTATTAATACTATACCAATAATTAAAGTACATAATGAGAATCGCAACAATTTCATGCAACATAAGTCACTCTCATCAGACGCTTCCTTCACCTGTCTCTGGAGTCTGACAGTTCCACATTGAATATAGTTCATGGCAGTAGTGATACGCGTAAACAAAATGCTGGACTAAAAATTGTTGCGGATGTCTGAAAGGGGAAGCGGGTGCAAAGAGCGCGGCGCCGCCAATAGATGGCGCCTACGAGCACCTGACCAATTAGGGAAACGGAAATGGGCCCACGCGGAGACATAGCTCGAGCAACTCGACATCGCTGGTGCTCTGCTCACATTGCTAACATGGTGGATAAGTATGGTGGTAAAATGAAAAACAAGTACCTGTATCTATATACTCACCACGTCTCTAATTACTAATACGCACATACCGAGTGAAATTATTATCCTCATTAGCCTTACTAAATACAGTCACTTTAATTTCATATAAAATTCAACTAAATTCTTCAATCCTACCCCATTGAAATCACCACATGTCGAAATCAGTTATGGAAATTACACTAAAAAAACAGCGAACAGTACTTCAGTCCTTCGTTCCCTTTCGTGATGGACGGAATGTTGAAACTCGTTATCTGCCTGCGTACTCAAACATAATAGGCAGGGATTAACACACAATTCATAGGGAATATTGGTCACTGATTGGTATCCCATTGATTAAGGGAAATAGTTGAAGAATACAATGACATCTCTTTAACATGGCCAAATACATACGTTGATAGCAAGGCGGAGTGGCCGGCAGAGGCGACGTGGGCCGCGCCTAGCCCTAATGGGAGGCGCAATGGATGGCGCCCTCTTGGGCACGTTCCGTGGCTTCCCTCGGAGGGCCGCCGAGCACTCTCAGGCACTCGCCAACTCACTACTTTCCACCTCTCCTGCTCTACCTCCAAACTTTCGGATGTTCGCACATGTTGACCTAGAAAGGAGCAAACTCTATAGAGCAGTGTGAAAGCGATTGCATAAACATCTACGAATAATATAAACTTACAGACACCTCACGGCCTTAGGGGTAGTCAGAGGCTTATGTGCCGATCTTTGCAATCGCGAATCGGTCCGTTTATGACTACATGAAACCCAATGTACAGAACTCAAAGAAGCGAATGCAAATCTCTGCCTACCCCTCTGTTGGGAGATCAAGGCGGAATTGAACAGCGTAGTTGTCGATTCTTGGCAAAAGTGTATTTCTTAGGTAATACTTAATACTTTGGAAGTGAACGTGGCTCCATATTGGAGTTATTTGGCGCTCGCCTGAAGGGCTGCTCCGCGGCAGTGCCTCGCAGGCGTTAATGAGAGTCTTAGAGGCTCATTTGTATGCTAATGAGTGGCAGAAAGGACGAGAAATGAATTCGTTATGAGGATGGATTTCAGCCCTTTGAATGTCTCGCAAGTTTTTCAGAGTATACCTTCTTCTTTTCGAGTTCCTAAAATGACTTATAATTATTTAATGAAGATTGATACTTAAACAAAGTGTCAGTTACTTTTCCAATGTACTGATATGATGTGAATTTGTATCCCATATATTGCAACGGGGATGAACGGACTAAGCATGTTTTGAACTGATTTGTATTAAATGAAGAGAGCGCAGAGACCCTGCCAGTTGTTTGCAAACTATCCGCCATTAATAATGTGACAGCTTTGGATGTCGCCGCTCGTCTCTCTGGCGGGGCAGCCACCGCGCTCAAACACAGCGCCTCTGCTCTGTAGTTCTTGCTATTTATAGAGTTCACTCATTTAGTCCCTCATTTTGATCAATTTGTATAGTAACAAAATTTTTTATGCCTTTTTTAGAAAGCTGACATTTTGTAAAACAAAATACGACTTATGTTATGTTTAAAATTCTCCCTTTTTATTATGACATCAGTAAGAGAGTTAGTCAGAGAATTGAGTGCCCATGTCTAACATTTCGAAGGCATGTCAGGAATGAGCCACTCAAAGCCTGCGTTTCTCTAGATTGACAGCACCCGACGTGATAGGGAGGCAATGGATAGGCGATTAGGAGAAGAGTACAAGTGGGTATATTGAATTGATCAAAATTACATATACGAGTAGGAGCATATACACGTTCACTTTTGTCAAAGTCAAATATATTTATTCAACATATGTACAAGTACAGCACATTCATTGAAAGACAAAACAACACTGGTTGTCTCTTATCATTAAAATTCTACCGTTCGTTCGGAAGCCCTGGCTCGGAGAAGAACCAACAAGAAACTCCGGCTTTCAGGATTTTTTTCCCAGTGCCAGTTACAAAACAAAATTATACAGAAACAATTATCTTTGCACATATTGCTTCGATGCACTCATTGCCAAACCTGAGCATCGGAAAGGTAGTTTCCGACCGCGTAGTTAGCTTCCCGGAATAGTCAGCCCTTAACTATAGTCTTAAATTTAGGTGAGGGCAATCGCGTTTGTTAATCCATTTCGGGGTGGACGGAACCTTGCAGACATGAAAACATCTCCTTGGTCACTTATTAGCAGAACATTGGGGGTCTGATGTGGAATGGAAAATTGGTGACTGGTTGCTAGCCCATCGCCCAATAGATTGTATATAGCCCTAGTCCCTTAGCCGCAGAACGGCAACTAGTTAGCATTATTATACTAGCCTGACTAGCACGGGCCTAGCAGCAGAATAGCATCGTCGATCCTGAAATTCATGGCTTCGTCAAACATTGTTTGTTGCATGTAGCAGCCTAGAACAGACGTGAGCACGCTCCACTAGGCAGAGGAGGCCCTGGGGCGCCCTTCCGCCGCCGCGCTGCCTCGCTGACAGATTTACGGCGCCACCGCTGGTGCGAGCCACGCTCAATCGTCCTTCGTCAATCTGCTGCGGCCTGTTGGGTCCAACATATTCAACACTCTTGACTTGTGTAGTATGCAGCACACATTAATGTTTAGTGATGTGTGATTATTAAGGGTTACATTATCTCTGTCCTAAGAGTGCCGTAAAGGAAACATTTTTCATATAAAGAAAGGAACTTAAATTATCTCTGTCCTAAGACCTGTCGCAGCAAGGCAGGTGAAGCCCCCATTGCAAAAGGAAACAAAATCTAATAATCATTATAAAACAATATACATTAGTATTTCATATAAAAAATTTTTTTTTTAGATAAAGTTAAAGTGAACTTCCAAGTTTTTGCTTCGCCAAAGTCATTGCCAGATGCACATCAAGGGCAACAACTAAGTAGAAAGCCTGCGTTCGTGGCATCTTTCGCGATTGTCGTCCTGGGAGGCATGACACTACCCATATAGAAGTGTAACATACCCCATCTATCTGTAATCATAACGGCACTCTTTAACAGAAATGGATTAAATCTAATTAATCATGAATATAAAGGATTATATTACATTATTAAATTTCTTGGTTCAATCATCAGTGAAGTAGTTTTCTAACTTTAGATTCAAGTTAAAACCTGATCCTTAAACTAGAGTACCACGATAACGTGGAAAAAACATTAGTCTTTCTTAACATCCTCCCTACAGCCCACGGTTACTGCTTATTCCAATCAAATTCAAGCCCATAGAGGATATAATTAGATGGAAGTGTATGCCACCGAAATTGAAAACTAAATCGTGACCTACGTATAAAAAAACATATGTGAAGTGAGTTTCGTCGTATATGTTTCAAAGCACTGCGGTGGTGTGTGGGTGCAAACGGATGGCTTCGATGTTTCCCGTAAGGCCCTGCTCGGATGCGCCTCGCGAAGTTCCCTAACGATAGTGTTGTTGTTGTTTGAGCTCGATGGAGGGCTGCCCGGAGGCGCTGCGATGCGATTCGATTCTTCCCATTGCATTTGTCAGCCACTTAGTTTAGCTTCCTTTTTAGTACTGATTGTATACTTATATCCTTCCATGTGTACCTAAATTCCTAATTGTCTCCCTATGGGGATTGTAAGGCATAAAAATTGTAACGTGGGGGCCGAATTGCAATTTATTTTCGAGGAGCTAAAGGAGATATTTTTCCTTTAAAGTTTTATTTTATTTGTTTTAATTTGTATACATGTGTTCCTGATACAGTTAACGAACCTATTGCTAATGAATATTGATGTGAAACGAATATTCGAACAAACAAACACCAGTGTGTCGGGTGAGCGGGCTCTATTCCCCATATCGAGCAGTGGAGTCTCCCGTGATGGGCGATCGGGATGCAGCTGCGGCGAGGGGCTGGCGACCGCTTTGAGCATTCACGAGCGTCGCCGCCGATGAATAGCAAGTAGCCAATAACGCGCTCTTTGAGCCAAAGGCCACGGCGATGCATTATGGACCGGACTTTGAAACATTTCCAACTGCTCTGTTTCATTTTACAGCTTTTTACATTTCGTGCTATTCCGGAACGTAAAAAGAGCTAGGGATGAAAGGCAATGAATTGAGCAACATGTTTTGGCAATTTTTCACCAATGCCATCAATGTCACAATAATCCCTAGTCTTCGATAGATTGGACATGTGACAGGGCTTAAACATTAAACAGTGTCTCTCCAATCATTAGCCACCTTTTATCGAAGTTGAACTAAATGAAAACACGTTACAAAACTAATCGCGCAATAAATAGTAATGGTTAGGTTGTATCCAGATTCTCTATGAAGTTTGTGCATGTACAGTTACATTGAAGGATGCATAATTTAGTTTTTCTCTGAAGTATTGATTTGATACATCAGTTTTTTTTGTGTGAGGATTAGCTTGATCATCTATGACTATCGCAGTTTACAATGTTTTGTTCGAAACATCCGTGACAACGACAAACAAGCGACCAAGGTCCTACTGGTGTTGCTTTAACAGGCTTTGTTGTGTTGACCACAATGACGAGAGAAGCCACATTTCGCGGCATTTAATCTTAACTTTTTATCTAATTTAAATGGTGGTAGAGCTTTCTCTCGAGTGAGTCGTCTGGGCGCGCGGCGGAGGTTAACTTATATGGGGAAACTTGGCGCTGCCTCGAGCTGCCTATTTGTGCGGATAGCAGACTATCAAAACAACGCGAAGACGTTGCTCAGCCGAGGCTTTCGATATAACAAGAAGGTTTTTTCAATTTGAATAATTTTCAATAATATAGAACAAAAAGAAACTCTTATATATTAATTTGAGAAAAGGAGGTTTTTACGTGTTCTATAATTTAATATAGGTATTAAATGATTTACGCAGCACTTGACAGATTACCATAATCAATCAGCCTATGTCAGTCCACTGCTGGACGTAGGCCTCCGCAAGGTTACGCTACAAAATACGATCAGTCGTTGCCCTCAGCCAACCACTCCAGTGAACTTTTTCAGGTCATCGGTCCATCTAGCAGGGGGGCATCCTACACTACGTTTACCGAGACGCGGTCGCCATTCGTGAACCACTTTGCTCCAACGGTCGTCGGTTCTACGGCAGACTGCCACTTCTGCTTGCAACATCGATAGACAATGTCTACGACTTTGGTTCTCTGCTGGATAATCTCGTTCCGGACTCTGTCCCTTAACGAGATACCCAGCATCGAACGATACTTTATACCATAAACAAAGAGTGAAAACAAATGAATATGGTACCATTAGAGTTCTCTAAATTTCTTTCTGTGTTATTAACCTTTACCGTCAGTCGTCTATGGTGCGTCAACAAAGTCAGCAGCTCAGTGAAAGTTGAAAATACAAATAATTATTTTCGGCTGAATATTTAGGCAATAGTGATGCCAAACTGGCTAAATATGTTCGCTTTGGGATAAGATTTGGATCCTCAACTGGAACGAACCGAAGAACAAGGAAGAGAGCAAGGAATTGGAGCATCGATTTCGTTTTTCTTGGGTTGTAGCGGCTGGCGGCGTTGGTGTAAACCATGGCGATGAAATAACAAGAAGTTCAAACGCCGTGGCATCAGTGTTTGTACTTCAGCTGACATAACCTTAGTGGTGAATGGCTTAATAAAGAATTAAAAAAAAACCTTTACCGTGAAAGACGAAAACGAAGCTTAGAGTACACAGCTATTGGGCCATGCTCTGGTGCATGTGCGTCGCAGTGTCCGCCTTGGCCCTCACCTGGGAGCCCCTTATTAGGCAAACGAAGGGCAAACTCGAGCCGCCGCCTCTCACGTCTTATTACGTTAACGAAGCTGCAGTTAGCGCCAACTGCTACGGGAATAGTTAGCAGATGCTAATTCTGGAGCTACGAGCAGTTTGTTCATTATTAACTCACAGGTAAAGCAAACCAGTTAAGTGGAACAGTCTCTTATTTGAGACAATCAAGTTAATAAAAGATTATGATTACATTCTCCACCTTTCTCGAGGATTCACCTATTAAAATGGACAACCATCATGAATTGCGATTTATTCTGTAATTACCGTTTTCAATGGGCTGAAGTCGACAATATATGGAATATTACAATATAATTTAATTCAGTAATATAATGAGTTCAATGGTGTAACTTAATCCTAATGAGCTTAAGTTGACCATTTGTTGCGAATGTGGCCGGCCTATCTCTCGTATTAGGCGTTGGGGCGAGCGAGGCGGCGCTGCTACGACGCACGCACTTCACTTGTTCTACAAATTAATTAAGACGCGCTCAGTGGCGGAGGGATGCTCCCGCAGCTTATATTTTACTTCATAGTCGTTCACGGTTAATTAAAATGACTTATCATGCAATTCAACACCAAGGGTAGCGCGCGCCATTATTTACTACGAATAGCAGCTACGAAAACACGGAGGCGTTTCGTCTTAACAACTTTTACCTCATAAGGTACACCAATATTAAACAATGAGAAACTTCAATAAAATGATCTGAAAAATATTTTTACAGAATATTTATACATACGTTTGCTGTAGGTTCTCTTCTAACAGACGCTCGAGTAACATGATATCTTTTGCATTAGCATAAATATTGGAGTTATGATGACTTTGCATATGCATGATTTGTGACTGGTGGCTACCCATCGCCCCCTAGAATTGTACTCCTTATCCTGTATTTATTTATTATAATACTTTTGAAAAAAGAACACATAGGATTCACAGGAATCATAGCACTGGACTAAAATAGAAGGCTTCATCTTTCAAGCAGCTTATCATACCTATGTTACTTCTTAAATGTACTAAATAATGAAAAATATCGCTTTCCTTAGACGGAGTATGAATTCCCGTTCGTTCCATGAGAGCGTCTGACACTGATACGGTGGTGGCTTCCGCTACGCAATTAGCCAGGCAACCCGATCGCCCCATCTCGCAAGTTGCTGCAAAATTAATCGAAATTCAGTTCAAGAAGCAGCTGCTTGCAGTTCAACCAATACAAGCGTTTTCTGTTCTTTTGCTATCCACATGTGATATTAATACGTGCACGGACATACTATGGTCACTAGTGTAATCCTAAACGGTGGCGTATTCAGAAGTTGAGTGGACATGTTCCATGGATTCATTACTATATGTCGTAGTTAAGCATAGGATTATACATGTTTATATTATTAAATAATATAGACCATTTAAATATATTATATTTCAGTCAATGTTTTAGTAATTTTAGTGTAGTCGGTGACGTTGGATTACTCGTAGAGGTAGCTGACGGCCTTGGAAGGGAGTGGCGGCTGCAACGGGGCTGTGGCTTTCGTTCATGAGCATAGGTATGAAATTGCTCCTTCCGCAAGATTTCATTTAAAATCTTCGTTAAGAGAAACAATAGACAGATTTTCCCAATCACCCTGACTATTGCCTGTTCCAATGAAAATATATTTTTACTCTCTCTCTATAAAAGGCGTATTATGTATACGCCTATTATAAAGAGAGAGTATACAAACAAAGCCAGGGAATGTCCTTGCATGTACAGCATACAGTTTAAATTTTACATTTCATGACGTCATTAAGCGCCGTTGCTGTAACAGCTTCCGCAGAGCAATTTGAATTGCTGATTCCCGTAATGTTGAATATTGAGGCTCATTATTACGAAGAAGTCGTACTTGGTAGGAACTCGTGTCGATGAATGATGATCTGTATGACGCGTGGGCCTGGAGCCATTGTCCGTCGCCTCGCACTCCTTTCGCTTCGTAAGAAGGCCGTCCGGGGAGATTATCGATGAAAGTTTAATGAGCTGCCGAGCGCCACCATTCCCACTGTCAATGTTATCTTAATCGTGTTCCATCCATTAATTGATTGGGAAAGTTTTATCTGCTCCGAGGCGATTGATTTTATTTCAATGAATTGGGATATTCATCCGAGAATGTTTAATCACATAATCATAATGAGTTTAAATTTCAACAGCTACGCATATTCTGACAATATTCAACTGTGTAAGCAAATATTGTTGAAACATTTTCTGAGGAAATCAACTATTCTTATTTATTTAGATTAAATGTTTAGAATACACCTATAGTGTGTAAAATGTTACTTGGTTCGTCGATTCATGATTCAGTAAAAATTACAAATTAACATAGTCAGGACGCTACGGAATTAATAGATTTTTGCACACGACAAAATATCAGTTTGTAAAGCAGAAAATTTTCTTTAATAACATATTCGAATACTACTTGAATCGCGAAATCGCTAAAATTCTTATTAAAAAACGATTGTGAAATGTATTACCCTTTTATGACGTCTTTACAAAGTCACTTATATTTTCGTCAATCATTGACATGGGGACACCCTGATGAATTAAAAAAAAAATTGTGATTATAATTATTTTTTGTTTCCCATAATAACCAAGAAACCAAAATGATTCTTCAAAATTTTTCTAGTAATTGACGAGTCATAACTATGATATCATAATTTTTTTTTTCATCATTTTTATGTGTTTAAATTAACTTACTCTTCTAAAATAGTCCTAAAATAAATGTTTATAATTATATAATTTACCGATATCGATGTATATCAATTAAAGAATATTAGGCATGTCACATAGATTTTACAGACTATAATAAAGAAATAAACAAAGATTTATTGAACTCATTATATTATTTCTAATAATACCTGTTTGATCGTTATTACAAAAATTGATTAAAATGACCCTAGGAAGAAGCAGTTGTGTGGCGACATCCAGTATAATGCAAACGCCGTTACCATGAGGCGATAGCATCTCCATATGACATGACGTAGGGCGGGCGGTGTGGTGGCATTCTGCGGGCGTATCGGGGCGTAAGTGCAAGTGCAGAGATAAGCCATCGATCGGCCGGACAAAGGCGGAGGCCAACAATGGGCCATTGTGCTGGGCGCAGCGCCGCCACCGACGCCCCAACCAACTAAATTATGCCTAATAACGACCAAACACTGGCACCCTAATGCACTCACTCACCTACACAATTTGATAATGCTAGTTCGGAACTATCACTTACCTTATGCAGCAAGTGCATACATATTGACGCCTTCGCTTGCCACACGGAAAGATAGATCTTGACTAATTTCTGCCTCCACATTCACACCCATTAAGTAAGCATATTATATGAACGTAAAATTAATCTATAACAAAATAATAAAAATTATTACAAATTATGCTTCATCAAGAAATGAGCCTTCAACTCATTGTGTTCCGTAGCACTGAAGCCTTAGTACAGCCACTGCTGGCAGCGAGCAGCCCCCGGCGGCGCAAGTGCATCGGTTGCACTCTCGCAGCGCTTAATCAGACGCCTGCAAGTTAAGGAGAAGCTGCCACCACTTGCAGTGAACGTGTGCTGTTTGCTTGCTGCTCGTAGTACGGGCCAGACAAGGCTGCAGCGCTGGAGTAGCCACTGTCACTCGGCTGGAGTAGCCACGGAGCGTCGGCACGTGTAGGAAGGCCAAGGGTCGCCAGGCCCTCGCCCCGCCGATTACTAATTCACGCGGCGCTCCCCAAAGGGCTGCTGTTTGATTTCCTAATTTGAGGCAAATCAGGGTCTGTTCTGGAATAGCTTATTAGTTGGCTAATCATTTTACTATCTCAATTGACAAAATCCGATTATCAGTTAAGGCTGTTTACTTAATCATAGTAGTAGTTGACAGTGATAGACCAGTGAAACGCGTCATTGTTGCACATGTATGCAGTTACACTTGATAAAAATATAATACAAGATTAAACAAGAACCCCAGTAAAATGCGTCATTGTTGCACATGTATGCAGTTACACTTGATAAAAATATAATACAAGATTAAACAAGAACCCAGCTGAACCCAATTCTTAAGAACGCAATCAACCTTGAGTGCTAAGAATAAAAAGTATACGAGAATTATATTCAATATGAGGAGCGCTGACTTCTATCAAATTAGTGCTCTTTTCAGTGTCCCTGAATCAATACCTGAGTTAAAGGAAGCCAATAATTTCATTAACGTCTACACAGTTATATACATATATAACATTTTAGATTGATCAACCTCAGCTTCAATAACTCCAATCTATTACATTTTTCTAAGATTTGATGAAACAGTGTGAATTGTGTGCGTGCATTAATAGTCATACGTAGTGATAGCTTTCCCTTGTGTCGGTGCTTTACACATTGTATTCCCTCGTTTATGTTTAATACGCTGAGTGGCATTTTTCCAAATGGATGCGTGGAGTAGAGTGTTGAGTACCTTGAATTATTAAATGTTTATAGAGATTGTTTTACTTACTCAACAGGCTGGGTTCCCTACACTAGGGAGAATGATTTTGAATTATATATAACGATCTTAATACTATTAACCATACTGTTCCAAATGCATATCTTTGATGATTAGCTCGCAAGAGAAGGAGCTAAGGTGGGCTAAGACGTCGCCGAACACGCTGCATCTAAGTTGCGAAGACAGTTATCAACATGATGAATGATGCGACTCCCTACTAATTGATGCACCTGAACCATACAAGGGCAGTCATTGCGGCTGCGAAGCGGCTGTGGTTCGGATTAAGTCAGGACGAAGGTTTAATCATCAATCTGCAGGTAGAGTACTGAAAAAAGAAATCATGTATTATCGTTGAAATATTTCAAACAGATTAATGGTTCTGTATGCTTATGACACTATCTTCAATAACTATCATTAAAAATATTTTTGATGTAGGTATATTTCTTGGTCTAAAGTTACCACCAAATACCTTTGCATGCGATGCTGCATCTGAGTCAGTTATTATCCCCATAGAGTTCCAAGTTAAATCTGTAGCGTTACAAAGTTACAACTACGTGCCCCACGCCAGTTGGCAGTTGAGCGGCGAGCTTCTTGCCTCGCTATGCCGCGCTGTTCGTACACCTAGCGTAGTGGTACAGGGCTCAATGACAATATTTTTAGTCAAATTTTACACACAACATTATGGCTTGCTTAGTTTAAAAAATATGTTCCGTGATGTGCAACGGAGAAAACATAACTATACGCTGCACGACTTGCTCAGTCCCTTTTTTTATTTTGGTGGGGTAGTCAAAGGTTTGAGTGCCTATCTTAGAATTCTCGAAGGCATGTTAGGTATGAGCCATTCAAAGCCCGAGTGTCACTAAATAGACAGCACCCGACGTATACAGGCACTGACCAATACCTACCCTGAGGGTTAGGCAGGTTTCCTCACGACATTTTCCTTCACCGTTAGCGACCGTTAACTATGTAGGTAAATGAAAAATATTTATAAATGTCAATCATTGGTTCGTTCATTTCAAACCTAGGAGCTCTAATGAGAAGTCAAAGTTCTTGCCCACTCGGCTACAGCCACTAACGCGAAAAAATAAGTATATATATTTGTTAATATAAATAAAATAGTTTGAAGTTTTCAGTCTTGTCCAACGAATGAGAAGTGTATTATTTAATTAGTGATAGGAAAGGTCGCGTGTCTCGAAACAATATGGAATGATATGCCATTAGGAAGAAAGAGTCGCTGGCGGCCCCGGGCGGAGGCTCTGAGGCATTGGGGCGCCCGGGGCAGCGGCCTCCTGCCATCCCGTAATTGATAGCGAAATGTTTTACGTGAGTGGCCTCAAATTTCATAATATTTCACTTTTGACAATGTTTGTGAAATGTACATTCTCTTTGTAGTATCTGTTAATTTAATAATTTTTTTTTTTTGATTCACACTTACGTGCACTTTACATGCATACAGTCAAATCGCGCCCGATTCTCTGTAGAGTCCTGACTATTCACTTTCACTGCCATTGACACTCATATACCTCCCCATACACTCTCGGCAATTATAGGTAACCTTGTAACATCACCCTTTTTCGATATGGCGTCTATCTGACTGTCACATGTCTTAATGAGCCGGCCCCTACGTAACCGCCCTTCCACCCACATATATCTACTATCATTCATCCGCATAAAATGTCCAAATCATCGAAGCATGCCCTTTCATTTTTAGTCAACACGTCTTCTGTTAAACTACAACATAAAAAAACTTAGTACACTATTTTAGGTCTATTTTCAATGTCACTCCTAGCATGCTTCACAGCGACCGCCTTTGGACGGCATTGATTTTACTTTGAAGCTTCTTTTGCCATACCCGACTTTCACTGCCACCAGCGCAGCCCTATGAACAGCCGCCTTGCGATGCGAGTAGAAACCTCTTCGTAGCGTCATTGGAAATAAACACCCACTCGAATACGAAGCGTGTAGTGTGAGTCTAAATTCATTATTTGATACATTATTCCTATTACATAATCGCATTGGCGTAAGGATTTGATGATGGTGCATATTGTATTATAACATACTATTTATTGTTCCCTTAATTTGGATTACCGAATAAACCATATTATATGGTTTCTATTCGAAACTTTTTCACACCCTGAAACATAACATTTGAAGTTTTTACCAAGACATATAATTGTTGGCACCTTTATTCTGGATCTAGCGTAAGCTCTCCTGCCGAGTGACGAAGAGGCTGCCTGCTCCATTGGCGGAATCCGGCACAGACACTGTCTCGTAAACCTGGGGCGAGCGGCGCAGCGCTATCTCCTGTTTCGGCCCCACAAAGGGCCCATTGGGATGCTAATGCAGCGCTATGTGTGCTAAACGCAGCCTCACCAGCGCAGCGCTCAAACGGTGAACAAAGAAAAGTGCAATGCCCTGTCTTTGTACAGACGATATAATAAGTTTTAAAGCTTTAAAAGAATCATTTGATGGAGTGATTCTTTAAATGACTTAATTACTTTGAATGATAATACTGATTGATCTATTTATATTCGTTCTAAGTTACCTACTTCTGTTTTAAAAGTAGCAAAATATAAATAATATAAAATTAGTAACATATAAATGCACCGATAGTTTGACTGTGAAGATAGTAGAACAATCACAATGAAGCAGTTGTTGAATTGGAATGGCGTCGCGCCATTCGTTCATCACGAAGCGACATATTATCTGTGGATGCCTGAACACGTCATGCGATGGGCATGAATCAAGTGCGGCGGCGAGGGTTCGATCGCTGGCGCCGCCTGGTGGCCACGCGATAAGCCCTCTGACGGGCACCTGCTCCAACATACGGCGACATACTGGGATGCAAAACTACATTTAGATGCTTACACACAACTGCACTTGAAGTTCAAGGTTAAAAGATACACGACATCTGGGAAGAAAATGAGTAACTGGTTTGGATTTCATTTTCATTGGAGAAATTATTGAAGGTACTTAGTGCTTGGTCATCACTTATGATCTTTAAACAAAAGTGATCAACGGTTGGTGAATCGGAATCACTTAACAAATTTCAACAAATTTAAAGTAACTGCTCGCACAAACATAATATATTGCAGTATTTTTTCAAACGGCAAAGGAATTCAAACGAATAATTGGATACAACTTGATATCGATCAAACACTTGACTGAGAACAAAAATGTGTCGAATGAATTCCCCCGGCGCGATGATGCGGCGGCACCTGAACAAACAGATGTCCGAATTAAATGGCGACGCTTCGATTGAATATTAATGAATATCGATATCCCATTTTATAAATACCTGCACATCGGCGAAGGCAAACATGGGGCCGCCACCGCCGTTTCTATTATTTGCTCAGTTCAATTATTAATTCAATTTTACATTATTTATTAACAGCTCCGCGCTAGTCTCGGACTGTGCTATTACACTTGTCGTACAGAGTGAGGCAAGTGGTACTACCAGGGGAGCATGGGAGCTATGGCACACTGGCCTACCTGTCTGACGCCAACATTCCAAATTGATGCGATAACAACATAACTATACCAACAGTAACCGAGTGGTGAAAGAGTGTACTTGTTTTCCTCCTTAAACCCTTAGTCTCCTCCATAACAGAGAACAGTCGTGAAGCGTGTATATGAGTATGAGAGTGCAAGGTAAGACTCGGGCTCATTAAAAGGGTCTCGAATCCCTCTCGATGGCCGAGTGCCCTCTCGATGGTCGTCGGAGGCGCGTGAACCGAGCCGCCCTCCGGAGAGGGACTCGGGAGGAAAGTTGGCTAACGACTTGGAAAGAGCACTCATTGTTGTCCTTCCAGTATTTATGGCGCCTCGTTTGGAGGCATTATCGTCGATGTTTTAATACTGTTGTTAAAACTCATTTGTTAATTCATGATTGTCTCGTGGCACCAAAATCAATGTTAGCATGGTTAACAAAGCGAATTCTTTCGGTCTTTAAGAAATATTCATTAGTTTTTTAATGTCGGTATTGCCTGAGATGTACATGAAATGCTCAATAGTTGTCTGTTTCCCTAATCTGTTGGTTGTCTGTTTATTGTCTATATTACTTAGAAAGTCTACGCTTTGTTGATAAGTGTTTGTGTTATACAAAAGCATAATTCATAATCCTAAACACACAAAATATCCTTACTTATCAAGATAATTTTCTATTTACTTATTCGATAATTCCGTCTTATCCGCGTCTATAGCACAACAATAACATAACGTCATACAATTTATTGGGAGTTGATTAAGAGCTGCTGAAGCGAGTGCGGGGCGCCTGATGGATGCGCGCCCTGGGAAATAAGCCAACGGCCGCGCTGCCCAACGCTGCACCGGAATGGGGAATGCCATAGCACTGCACTCTGATTAAAACATACGTGTGCAGCAGCACACGTCTTTAGATCCAGTTCAATGCGGAACAACGTCAACTCTGTCACCTTTAGCATAACCAACGTGGCGGTGATCACTCTAATATGATACACTCGTAGTTCGATTACATCCCAAAGCAGCACGGACCCCTGCCTGTCCTCGGTTGTATTGAATTAATGCCAGTGTGCTTGGACCCCCTGCCTGGAGCCCTTGCTCCGCCGTCTGCCCACACTGAGACGAGGGTGGCGGCGGCAGATGGCGCGACATGCCACAGCACTCTCATTTGCATGGGATCCTCCGAAACCATTGGATTTCATAAACCACGTGTCTGGCAATTTTCATTATTTATTGCTAAAAAATACTCCACCCAAGGGACAAAAAAACATTGCATAAAAGAGGCGGAGATATGTTAAAAATCATAGAAATATCTTTATTTGCGAAAGCAACGTTTAGAAGAGCCGAACAGGACACTTCTGTACTTGTAGAAGTGCTCTGTTTATGAGCGTTGACCGCATGGAATTTAATTTGTCGGTTAGTCACTGAGTGACGCCTCCCTAATAGCGGTGGCGGCGTGAGAAGCGCGAGGGCTCTCTGCCGCCGCCCTGCGAGCGCTGGCGATAGAGCGAGAGCTGCCCGAGGCCCGCTCGGCTTGACACCGCATTCCAAGTGCTTCACAGCAATTTCATCTTTGCTCTAAGCCGACTTGTTACAATTGTTAATTCCGCACTTGGGAACATCATTATGCGGGCTTTGCTCAACTGGGTACATGTTTCTATTCAGTTCTGATTACCTCTGTTGGGTAAGAACGTTTTACACGTGTAAGAGATCTGATATAGACAGGCACAGGGACCGGAGGCTTCTGTCAATTTCATATTCATTACAGTTACTGACACTTAAGCAAACGCTTGTCTTTAAACAATTAAGTTCTTTGGTAAACAGTGCATACGAACAGAACGATGTACACTAGACTGGTAAGCGTGAGAGCGATATTGAATGCAGTCGTGTCGGGATGAGTCCCATCCCGCGCGAGCCAATTGCCGCTGAGCGCAGGCGGCCTTAGCATTCAATGCACCCCCCGTGGAATTATCTCCGCTGTGGAAGAACCGCGTGGCTCAGGCAGCGCATGACGAATGCAGCTCCCGACCACGGAGATAGTTGGCTTCTCATGATAGCTCTTCTTTATGGTTCGCTTTTAAGCACTTGAGTATATATTGTTTGTTTCAGTTTTATCAGTCTGTGTATTTTTGAGCGATTTGAGCAAAATAACATTCCTATTCACATAAGGCATCATCCTTGAATCTTGAACTATTCTTTTCGGAGCGAAAGGTTTCAAAGCTGATTTCTTCAATTGTTTCGTAGTTTTAAGTCAATGCTAACCCATTTTAACAAACTAATCGCTTAAATAGCAGAATTGTTCTAAAGAAACTTCACCGTTGCCTTATGTCTGTATCTGTGTTCATAAATCAATATGTTTAACTAAGATATTATTATGCTTCATTCGCAGTAAATGCCACTAGTACATTTTGCACATTTTCTGTAATGTAATCTAGAACCAATACAAATACACAAGTGAGGCTCGCAGAGCGCGTCCGTGGAGCGTCGCCTCCACCTCCGCCGAATATAGTTTATGAGGGTTGGGCCCATAAAGGGCCGACTGCCACTTTCTCTCAAAACTTATGCACACTCGTAGCAAGTGATATGGCTCCCTTTTTCCTCGTATTACTTTCGTGTAGACAGAGCGACTATTGAGACCAACTGGAGTTTAAACGCTTTGTGAACTCACGTTGATTTTCGTGGATTTCTCTTCGATGAATGTGTTCCATTTCCTGTTACCGCGCAATTTCATCGTTGTACGTTTCTAACAGAGAAATAAATGATCATATTACACTAGTATTATAGTAAAAGTTTCATTTACTTTATTTCGTTATTCTTTATTTTTCATGTTTCGTTTCAACGATATGTAGTGTGGACATAATGACTGAGCATAATAATCAAGCTTTTAATTTGAAGCTCAGTTGACTAATGAAGCTAATGGACTTTCTTTGTTAAAGCTTCCTTGGATTAATAAAAAAATATTGAAACTAGCCTTGAGTTTTTTCAGCTCAATGCTATTGATTCTACTACATTTGATTCTAAAACAAGAGTATTGAATGTACATACATTCAAAGCAGTAAAAGGGTAAATATTTGTTTAGGTATCAAATAACCTTACGAAGGAAAAGTATAAGAACCGCGCTTGGCATAGAAGCCTGATTGTAAAAATTAAGTTTATTTTAGACGAAAAGAGCTAACTTTAGATATCTCATTCAACGGTAAAAATACAGTGGTGGGTTTCGCACCGCTACGAGCATAGTGAGTATGCTACGAGAGTGTTGGTGTTTCCTCTGAGCAGCGCTAAAACAATTCAATTAGCGATGGTGCCATTGTGGACGACACTTGGCCGAGGCGTGGCGTCCGCCGCCAACCATTGTCCACCACTAGCGCACTTTTAATGCTAGATAGTAAGTTCCTCAGACACTTTATTCCTTTAGATTGTAAAGCCATCAATGGTGCAAAGTCTAATGGAATCTATTGAGATAGGAGCTGTCTTCAGTATTGCTCGTTGCTGCCACATCCTTGATGGCAATTCTCAAAGTAGTCAAACTTATAATAATCAAGCTTATCTATTTAAAAATGTACGTAGGTATTTGATGCGAAGTTTGTGAGTTACAAACCGGCAGCGTATAACCTGTATAGGTGAGCCTGTTTGTGAGCTCCGATATATGCAAATGGCCGGCAAAGGCCCCAATAATGTATGCGCGGGGCGTCGCTGCCTTTGAGCCTGGCGGGGCTGCTCTTTGCTATTCACCCTGTGCGGTGCAGAGGAGCCGCTTCCCGATGAAGGCCGTTCATCGCTCTCCGTCGCCCAGAGGTGCCTCTTGTGTGGCTGAGCGCTCGCTAAAGGTTGTCTTTGCATGCGGTATATCTCTAAGATTGATACAGTGATTGGACGTGTTGAAAATCTTCTGAGTTTCAACAATTTCAACGAGTTTATCACGAATAAATTCCAATCACTCTCTGAAGTGATCAATGACCAATACAAATTATGCATCTTATGTAACTAAGCAAAGTGTATTAATTGATGAATAAATTGTTTGAATGATTACGAAAATAAATGATAGGAATGGAAGGGTGGGCAGATGGTAGCCATAATGATGCCAAAATAAGAGATAAACTATTGCAAACGAAATGAGAAGTCCTTGTAACAATTTTACTTTATATTATATAGGGCAACGCTGCTAGTGTGCTGGGGTTTTTGCTTCTGGCTGCTAAATTCGGGACTCTAGTAGCAATGTGTAAATATTTACTTTTTGTTAGATTTATGTTTTAATTTGTATATATTTAGTTTTATTTTGTTTGTTTATCTACTGTTCTTATGTCAATAAAAAAAAATATTTATTGAACTTTATTTTATTGACTCAAATATTTCCCCCAGCGCATCAATCTGTGCAACGGGGAAATACCAGCCTTCTTGGGACACTTCCTACCAAGTGATAGATATATTTTATTATTATTAGCTTTAAGATTTTATTTTATAATTAAGTTTATTTTCACATTTATCAAGATCATGTTCAATTTGATTTAAAACATATTTATCAAGATCAATACAAATTTAAGCATTTTTCCTTCTGACCTCTGTAAAGGGAAATAGGCAAAATATAAAATGTGATGTTATAATGTGAGACAATAACAGTTTCAATTATTGTGGGATCGTATTTAGCGATTCGTCAGAGGGGTCATTTTTCCCTTGTAATGGATCAGTTAGCGCGGGAGGGCTCATTTGCATGCAGATGGGACAGCGGCGGCCCTCTCGGCCCATCGTTTGCTCACTTACCAAAGATACTTCACGAAATTCCAATACTTAAAATACATTATATGTTTCAATGTGATCATTCTGTGTTGCAATCAAGGTTGTGACTACTGATAGTTGATTGGGAAAATAAAAAAATCTTTTCAAAAACTATTAAAACGCAATTCATTTTCGCTATATTCAACAAGGCAGAAAGAAAGGCATTTATTGGATATATATTTACGAATGTTTACCAAATTGAATTTAATCAATTATCTTAAGAGTGAGGTTTTTACTTCTTAATGTTTTGATATTCAAAACCTATACTTGAATGATTAATAGCAAAACGGGACTTATCGCGTATGTTTTTAAATAATAAAGTTACCTTTATTAACCTTTGGGTTAATAAAGGTAACTTTATTATTTAAAAACATACGCGATAAGTCCCGCTAGTTAGTAATCATGAGTATAAATCGCGAATCTCTTAAAACTATACTTGAATGATGCAGCCAATACCCTAACTCAGCATGTCAACTGTATGGTTGAAAGTGAGCGAGTTCAGAGTCAAATATGCCAGCACGGGCGCCTGTTTACATAGTTGCGAGTCCTAATTAGAGAGAACTGCTCAAGACGCGCCCAAGTTGCGCCGCACTCCGCACACACACTCGCTACTTGTGAGTATAGACAGTATGAAATACCGTTGCTTACTAACTAGTATAAAAATAATTGTAGAGTTTCTATAAAGCAGCATGCCCGTATTTCGTTCGACACTTTTGGATTCGATAATTCATGAATACACGAACATGTTTAATAAACTTGACACGTCTTAAGTAAAATAACATAATTTATATATCTAATAATATAATTCGGAAATTAATTGTAATCATGAAAATATTTAATCTTGGCATCGATTATAATCCGCTTCTCCTCTTTCTAATATAAAATACCCAAAGGTCCTTTGCGTTAGTCAGAATACATATCCTGAGGAACCCCTTAGGGAAAGATAATAATTTGTAATATATTTTAAAGACATTTAAAACAGATTCTTTATAGATACTGATAATTATTAGTTTCTTTAAAAAAGCGATCTTCTCACATTGAGCTCTTAGAGAATTTTCAATTGCGGCTTTAGCTTCTCATTACTGTTGAATCGGTCGTGCACCTCACTCGCATCGCGTGTGCCTATGTCTCTGTACACACTCGCTGGCTGAGAGGAGCAACTTCCCAAGGATGAATGCTAACTCGCAGTCGCTCCTCGGCGCGTTTTATAGTTATGAAGTTAAAACTTTAAATTTATTTGAGGAAACTTGGGGAACTGGAATTTGTTAGGAATGTGACTCACGTAGTTTTATTGCTCCAAAGTTGCGCTATGTTTCGCTTTATGGGCCCCGCGGAGTGCGCTGCGCCAGACCGCCCCGCACATACAATATGTTCAACATACGAGTACATGTAGCGACACAAAAGCTATGGAAATACTTGAAATAAGTAAAAGGTTATTATCGATCAAAGCAGAATTGCTATTTACACAATATCACATTAAAATACTAAGATCCTTAAATAGTGCATTACATACAAATACATTCACGTCCTTATACTTTATACCTAGAACAAAATAAAAATAGATCAAAATTGTATTTATCATAATATATTATCAGAGTTGTCATAACATTAATATGAAAGAAGTCCTTATGAATATGAAAACAGGACAGTCAACATATTTAGTAAAATTATCAATATATTTAGTAAAATTAACATAATACTATTTAAATATATTTTAGTTGTTACTTGTTTAACTATTTTTTATTAATAAAATGTGTTCGCTATACTTTACAGGCAACCGTTTTTTGTTATCATAAAATAGTGGCTTAGGAAATAAAATGTTCAGCCACAAATGTCTTTCATTGAAAGATGAAACGTCAAACAAAATATGAGACGAAATAAAAATCAAATAAGTATTCCTCTCACAGAGGGCCACGCCGAAATGGCTCCTAAATCACTCGCAATAGAGGAGGGAATCCCCCGCGGATTACGTGGATCGAGTAAGAGCTTCCATTTGTGTGATCATTTCCGATGATCTTCGGATGGCCATTTTGTTTAACATTCGCTTTGTTCGCCGCATCTCCTCTGCGACATGAATCCGAATCAATTTCTAAGGAGAGGGATCTCTAAAAGTCTTTGTAATTCGTGGATGTCCTTTTAGACCCCTGAATGGAAACCAGAAATGAGGAAATGTGCGTTGTTCATCTGCTGCTTTATCCTATTAATCAATAATACCAATCATATACAATTTCTAACAAAGTGTCTTTGCATAGCTCTGGTTTTTGAGTCCATTTGAATTTTTTATAGTTTATTGTAATATATATGACTGTTATTGTAATTCTAATCTCTCGATTTATAGTCCTGATGTGTTTTTTTTATATTACTCATTAAAATATATAATTATCTGAATACATAACATAGTATCCCTTTGATTATTTTACACTATCAACAGACTAGGGATCACACAACGTTCCATTGTTTAACATGATGACATTTTGGCAACTGAGTGCGTGTATCCATTAGCTCAGTGCGTGCGTGTGCCGCCGCGGGGCCGTTGGATAAGCGGCGCACGTCGCGCTGTTTGCCGAAGCACGACGCGCTGGGTTCCGCCCAAACAGCGGCAGCAAACAGTACGATTAGCGCATACACAAGCCCAGGGGCCTAAGTCCGCTAATGTGTTTTAGCACAAACGCAGTTCAATATCAGATCAGTTATTTATGTACAATGTAACGTTGGTAGTGGATAAAAGTGATAAAACTCAGCATTGAAATGGAAAAATGTGTAAAATTTTGCCTAAAAATGGCTTTTGCTAATCCACTACCAACTGAACTGTCTTATATGGAACTGTTATTTTGAAAAAGGCATTAGTGGACTAAGCCCCCTGTTAGGATCCGGTTACATTCTAATTTAAACGTTGTATGTTATAAACTGCCTACGGGTATTTCAATGTGTAGTTACCATGTTGATAATTCCCGAAAGAAATACCAAATTCTTGGCACTTAACATCTCGGATATTTAAGTTAAACCTTAAGACACATATTAGAAAGTAACAATGACCGTAGGACCGGATGGCGGCATCATAGTTTACATTGTATTGTGTCAAATACTACAGACTTGTTGTAAATACTAAATTATACTTAATTTTCTAAATGCAGGTCATTTACTTTTGCATAAATGAAACACAGAGTAATGCACCATTTACCTGCCAATTAAAAACGATAAATGTCACTTCAACCGCTTCTTTTTGTTTAAAGATATGTTAGTGTTTTCTTTGTCTCACTAATGTAAATCGGATATCGTAATGGCGGCGGGTAAACACGCGCTGCGCAAATAATATCGCTCAGATCGGCCCAAGTCAACACAGTATCAGACGCCGTGCGCTCGCAAACAGCCCCACGCAAACAGAGCCCCTCGGCCCTAATGCCCCGCCAGGGTCCACTGTTATTATCACTATTCATTTAAACAGATATTATGTCTTTGTTGAGCACATTGTGCATATAACAGATTATTTGAAATCCTGTAATGACTTGACTAGAAATCATGAAAATATCTTTTTACCTAGATCAATAGTATTATTATTAGCTAACTTGCAACTGGTTTCTTATTCCTTTGCACGCCGAGTTCGATCAAATAAAAAAAACGTTTAGAAATGTATCGGCTGGGGTTGTAGATTGATTTCTTTCATCCAATTATTAATCTTACTAAAATACTTTATAATAAACACTGTTCATATCTAAGCACCCGCAGCTAGGCTAAGCATAACAAAGAGAGTAGCGGGAGGGAGTGCGCTGCGTCGGTGTCGGCGGAGGAGGTCAACGAGCAATTAGTATCAGTTTGGCGCCCTTCACCGCTGCGAGAGCTCTGGGGAAGGCTTTGCTTATGGATCTTAGATATGATTTTCATGAAGCGTAAAGCTATATGATTGTCCTCCCTAGATTTTGATCTTGACAAATGAGTGCTATATTAAAAAACGACGCGCCGAGACAAATGAAAATATAAATGGAAATAAAAAGTTAGTGAACACTCGCACCCATTGGAACGTGCTCAAGTGGCGGTGAGGCGGCGGCGGGCCCTCTCTTTGCCACAATGAGAAACTATTCTGTATGGAAAAATATCTATAAAGAGAGCAGATGTTAGTTAGACCACAATTCAGACAAAATGTTACCCACAATCATTAATGATGCGGAGCATTTTACATAAAAATAAAATGAGAATGTACAATTGCGTTTTGTGTTTGCCAACAAAAACAAACCAATTCTGTTGCCCCCGAAGAGATAACTTTGATGACTTGCGAACAAGGGCCTGTTGGGGCCAATCGTATGCAAAGCAAAGGCGCTGCCGCGGGCGTCCATCTTCACAACAAACTTTCCCGCCCCAGTGGCTACGCCATTTTATCTCGGCCTACATGAAAGTCACTCTATTTTATAATGTATGTTTTACTGTATCATAAAATATCGAAAATTAACATGTTCCTTTTTATTTTATATTAATATAATTTAAATAATTTATAATTTTATTAAATATGAATCGTATTGTTTTGGATTTATTAATCTTTAATATTTAAATAATAATTTAATAATGCAACAGGCTAACTAATAATGTTGTTAATAGTCTATTTCAACAAGAGAAATTGTTCGTAGTTCATTTGTCGGCCGATCATTGTTCGTAGCAGAGCGGCGACTACGGGTCGGAAGACGTAGTCTGCGCCGCATATCTCGGATAGTTGAGAACTCCACTGATTTAGCGCACAATTATGTTGTAGATTTACTCAACTTCACAGAAGAATCCAACCTCAGTTAATTGTTAATTAAATGAAAACAAATAATGGTCCAACACAATAACGTGATAAATTAAATGCATATGTTACAAGATAACGAACTGAATTTACAAATGTTCATTTGAGCATTATCGAAAACACCAAGCGGAAATAAACGTCAGTGTCCTCGATTTATGACATAGTGTAGCAACGATACCGTTTTCATATCAGAGGGCGCGATGTGTTTTAATAAATCCTGATTTGGCTCCTAGGAAATATGGCGTCCCCAATCGCACGGCTAAGGAATACTTATGAGAGGCCGGGACACGCAGACTGCCCGAGTATGATGAAGGGCCTCTAGCACGAGTCTTTGGCAACAGGCTCAGCCAGCTTTAATGGCATACATACACCTCACGTCTAATACACTTCACCCTCGTTTTCCTGAGTCGACCGAAGCCAAGGTATCCAGAGATATATGCACTGATACATAGGCTACTTCTTAAATAAAAATAAGGAATACTACAATAATAATGATAAGGTTACAGTTTGCCAATGAATCTACCGTTATCAGTTATCTACCGATACTCGTTACGTTATGGAAGCTACGGTGATTATGAAGTTAATTGAATAAATAGCTTCGCTTGACCAGCATCATGAAATGAAATAATTCAATTAATTATTTTGTGAATATAGATTTATGTTAGTGAGGCTTTGGGTTTGTATGTCTATGCAATATTATACCATAAGCTCGTGTGTATAAATAGAACGTGGACATCTTCTAAGATAATTGATTAACTTATGAAGTAGCTCAATATCCATTAAAACAATGTTTGATTAAGCTTCGTACACAAAGCAGCTTAAAATATTGTCGTATATTTTTCGTATCCTTTGACTATTATATAAAAAGGGAGTAAAATTGAGCTGATTGTGATGGGTTTCGGTTCGCGATGAGTATCCATAGTTGGGCCTGGCCTCTCGGTCGAACAGAGCACAAATCCTTCGCCGGATTCAATCAGGAGCATCGTTTGGGCGGCGGCAGAGAGCGAGCTGCATACAAATGCAACCGCACAAAAGCACACGGCCACATGTAATTATTATTTTCATTTAGCAGTTATGTAGCATAAACAACTTGATTAACCTTCACAGAGCAGTTGAAAGTGTAAGACATCCCACGGATGAACAAAAGTGGCGTCATATTTTCAGGAAATTCAAAAGAAATCATATATATATATATATATATATATCTGATAATATTGCATGCATTTGAAATATTTTGTCACGAAATATAAACATAGTTTAATTTAATAGGTTTTTGATTTAACATTTGTGTTAAATTTTCTATAAAATACAACTTAATGTTTTTAATGAGACATGTTTGTGAGAGCTTTTTTAAATTCTCGAGTTATCTCATTTTACTCCATTAACGATGCAACGATGATCACCGCCATGACTCCGCGGCTGCAGCCCCCTCGCTCCAACTCAACACACACTGCTACGGAATTTACTACTTAAATATTGAGTTAATCAAAAACACGTTACCAAACAAACTACAATTTAATACACATCACAACAGTTCACGATACATTTAATCTGAAATTTAATGAGTTTTTTTACATTCAAAGCCTCCGTAGCACTCAATGAGTCTCCATACTTTACTTTGAGATATTTTTTCCATTATATTCAAGATAATTTAACATATTCAGATTCATATATTCGCTTATGCATAGCGAGTCCGACTTCCATAAGATGTGTGCCATGTATGGTGGTCACGGATTTCATTTTTCCATCCTTAGACGAAGCCTTTCGAACGCTTGCTTGTAGTTCCATATTACGCTGCAGAGAGTGAGCGGTGACCTTAACAAGCTCCTTCCCGTACCTCTTTATCATGCTGAGTGGGGCAGTCTTATCAGATGGACGATTCCCTCCCCGACAATTAACCCAGAGCTCTAAGACCCCTCTTAAGGCGATAAGCGAAATAATGAGCCCCTTAAGATCGCAGTAGTTGTATTTTAACCACAATTGAATAATAACTTATATGAGATAGATAATCTCCAGTTATATTTTCTTAAAAATAACCAAAATGTCCGCGATAAAATTTTAATGAATATAAATACCGATACAATTACACAATGTATTCACGATTAGTATCAATTACGTGTGACGCAGACCCAACTCAAAACCGATAGAAATCATAATAAAACGTGTATTTGAATGGGAAAGATAAATGGATCAACGAGGACAATACCTTCCGAAGTGTTTCGAAGAATATTAAATATCAAGTTGTCAATTCCACAATATCGAAGGTGAGGTATCTCCGGTTGATGAGGGTTAACGCCGTCCCGCGCGGCTGCCACGGGATATTGGGCCTTTGGACAACACTCTGACACTGCCAATAATATTATCTAAAAAGGCCTCACTGTGTTTTCTCATGTAAATAGAATAATTTTATTTGCATACATATGTACATCACGACTGATGATCTGTCCCGATCCTGACAAACAACGTTCGCTTCATTGACACTCATAACATACACCTCCTTATACACACTCATAATGTTATTTAATGTCCTTGAAACAATACGCGTAGATGACTATACAAGTTCCTTTGCGTGCTATACGTGGCGTGTGCACTCTTACTCTTTACACATATTGCCGGACAGTATTGAAGCGCGATTGAAGTATTAAATGTCCTGACGTCATAACTGATATAATGACCGTGAGTCTTCCAAAGTGTGTACTCGATGTATCCCGTTCTCTGCGTCGTGGCCGCCGAATGGCTGGCGGCGGCGCGTGGCCCGAGGCGGCGGCCGCTCCTCCTATTACTTATCAATTTGGCCAAATTGCCTCCATCGCTTTTGTGCCTCGTCTATTTCAATCTCACGTTTGCGACCAACTTAACTAAATATTATTACGACTGAAAGTTATTATGATATACGTTTAGATGTCATTCGAAGAATAAAGTAAATATGAATGTCAAATAATTTCTCAACATGCATTCCAAAGGCTTTCTGTTAGATAAGGGCCTTTTGTAACGCAATAAATGCGTAGAGCTCAAAATAAAAGGCGAATATGAAATTCAACAATACCGTCACGGTTAGATTACTTTTTGCCAAAGAGGGTTATTTGAACACGGCCACGGGGCGTATCGCTGGACAAATCGTCTGGTCGTCGCTCCTTGCAATAAATCTGGAATATAATGCAAAGGGCCTTATCGCGGGGCGCTGATCGGAGGCTGCTAGAAATGAGCGCACTCTGCGGCGTCCAGTGTCCCGTCGCATGCGTTGTGCTCGTGATTTAGAGCGATGGGCTGGCAACACGATTGTTAGCCCGTTACGCTGACATCGTGATCAATGGGGATTCGCTTGACGGCTCCATTACCGATATTCTCGTTGCGGGCGTTTCCATCCTGTACATCGCTAACTTTTATAGCATATACTTTGATTGGTACTCGTAAATAAGTAATAAGAGAAAGGTAAAGTGACGTTAGGTATCTGTTTCGTTAAAAAAGGCTTCATTCATTTAAGTAAGCCATAGGGTACATATAATTGGAGTCGATTTCGGCGCTTCCGAGAATTCATTCAATCTCGATGCGAGACGAAAACCATCCAAAGGGAGTGAGGGCAAAGGGCCTTGAGCGTGTACTCTTACTTGTTTTTAAAAAGGCATCAGATGGCGCGATAGGGATGAGTTACAAAGGCCCTGCGACCCTCGTAATCGGCCTCCGGGAGGAATCAGCGAGGCCCATCTTTGTGCCACGCTGCAACTTCTCTGCCACTGAATAACCCTTATCGATTGCGCCTATCGGGTGGCTGGCCAGGATCTGCTGCTCTCGCAACACACGCGCCCTTTGTTCAGCCTCACTTCGGAGACAACATTTTGATACTGGTAGAAATAAATAAATTATTATTATTTATTCGCATTATTATTATCATTTGTATTACGTGTTAAATAGTCATCGTTTCATTTACTTGTGTTTCTGAGTATGATGTGAAAAATGTACGGATACATGGAATCTTAATATCATAACATAATCAACGCAATAATTTCACTCAAATATTCTGTTTCTGTGTCCATAACATTAACTATATCCTTCTCAAAAGAATGTAAAGAACTCGACAATATGTTTTTAGCTTACCATAAAAGTTCCTTTTAACTAATATGCAGATAAAATCATTAACATTTTGTGCATATTCCAATGGCATTGAACTCCACCGCTTTTACTTTTCAAGAAAAATAACTTTTATAATAAATTGTGTATTTGTTAACTCTCCCGTGCAAGCATAATAAATGCTAACTAGCCGTTGCTAAGGGATTCAATTAATTAGTTAGGACTAGTACTAGTTGTCAAGAATATTCCTTATTGACGCCATGAAAAATCTCTTGATATGTTTATAAACGGCGGAGGAAATATGATGACTGACCACCCGCCCCACAAATAATGAAAGGGCGTGAACATATCTATATACAACTTTTAATAAAATAAATACTTTAATTAATATTGCGTATGGTATTTATACGTGCGTGTGTATCTCATGAGTTTTGCCTTGTGGAGCTACAATGCTTAGCGCCTCGCAGTCTCAGTAACATTTTCTAATTTGCGCTGCGAAGTTGCCGTCTGATCTGATGCTGTATTGTGCGAGAACTGATTTATACGAAAACTTCGTTCTGCTCACACAAGATAACACAATAGGCTGTATCTTCGAACTTTGTCAATGGAGTCAAGTGTCTCTATTTGGGGCAAATGGCTTGCTAGCTAGCGTAGGCAATCAAAACAAACACAATGACATATCGAAATACACCACAAGTGGCTAGTGTCTATGGATAGACTACTCAATATATAAGGTTGATCATTATCATCCCGTGCTAGCCTGGGTCGAAATAAGAATCATTCATATTCGGTCCTCCAATAATCGCCGTGAAGAAGGGCAGCTAGTGAGCGTTATAATGGCAGGGCATGTCTCCCAGCAGCGGCCTAGTCCAAGCGGTGAGGCGAGGCGGAGGTGCGAGGGCAGGCCAAGGGCTGCATCTGCCGCATTAGCATTTATATTGTGCTCATGTTTGCGAGGCGACGACGCCGCTCTTCGCAGAATCCCTCTTTATTCGAAAGGTGTGCGTTTAACACCGAATGGAGTTTAAATATTCACATCTACGTTGTCACTTACTAAAGAATAAATTTACTGCCAATTGAAAATTGTCTTTTTGTGTCATCGTTGGATGTAGCTGTAGGTCTGTCTGATATTCAGTATATATGTATTTTATAAACGAGTATGTATTAAAGTCACATAACTGGGCTGGTTATATGTTTGCGAACGAAAGGCTTTGGGTTCTGCATACGACATCCAAATTTTATATACCATTTTATCTTATAATTTTATTTCAGATTTATTTTAATAGTTAACAAAACCTAAAAATTGCATTGAATATCTTTTACTGTTATTGTGTGTACGCAATATTACCGTTAAGAATACAGCAGCTCCCACATATGAATAGTGCCGCCTCACCTTAAGTATCCGGTGGAATGGTTTATGGCGCATTTGCAGACGTAATGGGGCGGCGCGAGGGCCACCGGCCATCGCTCATCTTAATGCAACCTCAGGGATCCACCTGGAGCGCACTCAGCGTAAGGGCTGCCTATTTAATGGCATTCTTAACGGGCACTCACACATAGTATCTTACTGTTACATACAAATGAACTGAAGTTAAAACAATCATCTACGTACTGTCATTTCTTCCATAACTTTTAGAAATTCTCAGCAGGAAGTTTTCGGAATATGGCAATAATAACAGATTACAAAAATGAAAGTTAAACGTTTCTTTAGAGGCAAATCCAGTAATGGTATGAGTTTTTTCTCGCACAGTCGTTTAATTTCCTGTGCACAGACTTGCACATTGCCGCAGGGAAATACTACTGGCAGGTCATGAAGGCTAAATCACTGCAAGATATTTGTGTTTTGAATACAATTGACAAGGAACAATGTTAGTGTATAAAACGTCACATCACGGTCACAAATTAAATGACTATTTACAGAGTTTAATAGTACGACGACGAGTAGTCTTTTGGTTGTTTGACGCGACTACGAAGCATTGCACAACGGTCTGGCAACCAATCTTCTGATATTCAACAACAACTCCGATACTAGGTGGTGACCGACAAGGTATCAATTCTCCGAGGTTCTTTCTGACAGGAATAACTCATTTATTTATTCGTAATACACTTACGATTTTGTATTTATCTGACGTTAAGTAATTCGATATAGTACATTAGTTCATATTGGTACACTGAATTGCGTGCACGAGTGGGAATGGCAGCATTAGAATAACAATAGAGTGGCGGAATGCGGGCGCCGCTGCACCGCTCCACGGCTGCATACTTCATGAGCTCCTCGGGCAGCCAGCGGAGGCACTTGCCCTCTCAATGTTTAATGCATGGACCAACACACGAACCGGTCGATTGCCAAGCTCCCCTTTTCTTATATTAAAGGTACTGCTTTTGTTTTAATATTGAAAGGAGAGCCTTTTCGGGTGTGATATAACCGGGAATTTTGCGTAAATAATAGGACAACAAGCAGTATTATTTGCGTACAATATTTTCATGCATGCATCGTGCATTAATTAAGACTTACAGAAAGACAATTAATGTACGTTTGAATTCAACTGCCGCACAGGCTTAATCAATCACCAGCGATGACCAAAACGAGAATATACGTAAGTAGGTAGTGATTATCCAAATTGAATATCAAAGTCCTGATTTAGTAATTTCAATTTAATTGTTACAGTCTCCTAAGCTCTGTCCCCGGGATAACTAATATGACCTTATGTAGCTATTGTGCGGGCATGTGTATGTGGTGATAAATCAGTGTATCGCTGGGCAGTGCCGATGCGTGGTGAATGCGCTGGAGGCAGTAAATATCGCGGCGACAGCCCAATCCTCCTCTTTGCCTACCTCACGCAGCCTGCCTTCCGTAATACTCACATACACATGAGTCACGTCCCGTTTCACTACAGAGGGGTAAACAGAGGTTATGAATCCGATTTTCTCTTATCAACATTATGCTACCACAATGTTATAGTCGATGGTAACAGATACTCGTAATGTCTCAAACCTCTTTATTTTTATATATTATAATTAGCAATAGGGTAGTTTAGTCGCTCGGGGCTTGATCCTGTATCATATCATGTTGTTACAGGGTTTAAACTTCGGATCATGTACCGATGTTGAAAATGTACCTATACTACGGAGAGAGAAAACATCGTGAGGAAACTTGTTCTCCGAACAAGTTATAGTCTATGCGAGTAAATGGCGACATGGCTTACCACCTGTCACATTGAGCACTGACTATCTAGTCAACACGTGGTACCCATCATATCTGACATGATCTGACCATAGAATTAATACCTCTGCAGTTGTGGAGATGTACTGCCGAACCCCTGACTACCCCGTAAGGGTTTGTCTTATTTTTTTCACATTGCCAACAATGCCATAAATTATATTAAAGGTACGCAAATCAATGAACTGTATAAGTATTGCCTGATTCAAATTTGAATTAATCCTTGTCAGGCCTTGTAATAGCAAAGATTGCGACCACTAAATCTTAAACTGTTACCAAAGAATGGCTATATCAGTCACAGTTCCCGAGTGTTAGAGTGAAGAGTTGTTAATTAACTCTTACCTGTTAATGCGTCACACAACTAACAACCAAAAGTTGTAATCAGTTTAATCTAATGACACCAGAATAACAATTGACAGTGAGGTCGCGTCGCCCCATCTGTATTCGGGGCCTTTGATCCTGGCAGCGGTGGCTCCCAGTGCCTGCAAACATGTGAGCCAAAGCAGAGCCCTCGACCGCTGTTTAAGTACGTGGACACAATTTAAATGCTAATCGGGGTGGACGAGGCGCCGACCACACGCTCTGCACGGCAGCTCTGATTATGCTAAACTCTCACCTGACTCTGTTTTTAGGTTGTTTGACCTCTGTGTCTGTCGTTCTGAACTGTATCTGTCGTTAGTGGCAATTTTAAATATGTCTTGTTTTATTTATGAAGACTTCTAAATCGGAACATATAAAAATATTGTGTATGAGATTTTTTTTATTAATAAACACGGTCGAAAATAAGTTATTTCTTCTACGGTGCCGCCAATTTCGCCGGCTTCTACCACTTCTAATAACGGTAGTAGTCAGCATCAAATCGAGGTAGATGGTAGCTTTAAGTAAGTAAATAGTGTAAAAAACAAATTAATGTAAATAATTTGTTCTGCAGTTGTGGCGATAGTTGAAACTCTGACTCTATGTAATTACACAGGTAATAGTGCTCGTTGAGTGAATGTTGCTTATGTTATCGAGAAACAGGTGTCATGACATGGGCGGCCCTCGCTCCTGATGATGCTAATGGCACCCTTAGAAACTAGCCATGACTCATCGAGCGCCCAGAAGCCCCGGCATACTCAAGCTCTATACTCTCTTTATGGTAAACGTACATACATATTATTACATTCTCTTATCCCAACAACATTTCAAAATTCGTTTCCTTTTTTACTATAGATGTTATGATGATATTTAGTTCAGAGATAATTCAATCAATTTTATTCTAGTCACATCAAAATATCTCTTCGGTTGAAATGCAAAATAATATCCCCGATTGTTTTATTCAGCTCTTACGCCATCAGGAGAGCCGGCACTTTATTATCTTCTCAGAATATGAGGAGAGCTCCTGAGCTCACAGGCAGGCTGGGCCTGGGCTAAGCCGCTGCGCGAGTGTTTGTCTCGTTAGCGATATCTAATTAAGCCGCAGCCTGTAATCAGATAATTGGAGCTGTGGAGCAACAAGGAGCTCATCTGCATGTAAATCGACGCTGATTGCCACACGGCGATTGCGGCACATGAGAGCGCTTATCTGATCCCACTACAATCCGACATTTCACGACATGCTTATATTAAATTAATTTGTTGTTTTGTGTTGGCACACGATAGAATTGCATACGAATAATGCTTATTTAGAATACTCAATGCATATTTTTATTTCATTTAACAAGCTTGACCGGTTTTAAGCCTTTTACTAATATGCGACTTTAGTAACTGAGCTAGAGATAGATTTAGCCTAGTACTAGCCATATTGCTTGGGACGTTATTGCTGGGCAGTATGAGGAATCATGTAGCCTACATCTAAAACTAATTGACAAAGGGCTCCTCTGGCGGAGGCCGGGGTATCGGCGCGTGGCCCGTGGCGGTGCCTCGCTACAGCTAATATTGAATGAGCCTCTAATCCGCGGCATGTTTCGAGGAGATTGGGTTCTCTGAATAATTGGCTCCTAATTGTGTTTGCTCGTCCTGATTAAACAGCCCCGCCCTGGGCGCACTATGGCCACTCGCCAAGACTACTTATTCAATGTATTTGCTATTCAATTGATATTTAAGAGGCCGTAAAAGTTTGAATATTTTACTAGAATAATCTAAGTAAACCCACACACATTATGTACCTTTTATCCATCCAGAAACGAACGTTAGTGTCTCTAAATATACGTAACAAGAGATTATGTTGTATTTCAGTTTTACATTTAACAGCAGTTATGATACGAATAATTGTGTGATGGTCGTGCGTAGCAAAGAAAATAAAATAGTTTGCAATTGTAACCAAGCTGTTGTACAGAAAAAATAATATTAAATTTAAAAAATATGATAGCATTAAAGAAGTTGTATATCCTTGTTACATTATCAAAATCTCCTCACTCAAGTAATAGTTAATCTGCGTTTAACAAGGGATCTCCTAACACCGTGGCAATCCCCGATTAGCCATCTCGCGGCACAGGCTAAGCCTATTCAAAAGCAAAACTTGATCTCGTGCTTATGGGGATTACCAATCTCCGTTCGCACAATAGTTCTCTAGCCACCCCGCTTGTCACTGTTGGCTTACAGCTGCCCACTTGGATTACTGCGCCACCTGTGCACACTTGGGCTTCATATTTTGACAGCTCTGTTTTAGACCTACGTTCTAGGAGTATCTACCAAGGAAGACAGTGTAAATAATACTCATGTCTGTTAATCTCTGTCAAAATACAACCTGAGAGGTATAATCTTTTCGGTCATTATACACATAACTAAATTTGCGGTCACCTAACAAGTTCATGATAGCCATTTGATTTCAAATATTTAGAGATGTCTAGTCAATCATCTAGTTGGCCTGTAGTCCCTCAATCTCCTCCTACGACTTACAGCAGAGAAGCAGTAAGTGATCATACTTACGTCGTCGTCTGACATTGAGCAGCACGCATGCAATGATAATAAATAGTGGGGTTGGGCCGCGGCGGGCCTCGGAGGTCAGCGGAGAGGGCGGCGATGGCCCGACACCGAGAGTTCCGCTCCGCAGCGCAAATGTATCTTCGGCAAATTGCCACGGGCGGCGACACGTGTTTACTTTCCTCAAGCGACATTACGCTTACAAGGGGCGAACGACGCCACCGCATCCTTTCCCCGTTTTTATTATGATGCTCCTTTTTATTCGAGTACAATAGTCGTGAATTATGGTTATTATACCAACATAATAATAGCCTTTTAACTGTATTTAAGGATTTTGTTCTCTTGAATACATATTAGTACATGTGATATTAATGTCAGGAGTTCAATAGTATGAACTCTCCTGACTACTTTGCAAGGTTTAATGTTTATGTTATTTGTGACCGAGGAGATTGTTTGCACATAAATATAAAGTAACGTGCGTTCTATAGATAACATACAAGCAGGAGGAGGGAGCCTGCGATAATATCCCTCTCTCGTGAGGTGCGCGTGAAACTTGGAGTTGGGAACTAATTTGTGAACTTCCGAAGATGATGGATAATGCACTCGCGAGAAGTTAATTCGCGAACTCATTTATTTCCAAAGTTGTGCTCAGGAGCGCCGGAAACATTGAAACGTAGTTAATTACGGAAATTCACTTCCATTTCTTTATGGCTCCAGGTGCATAATATTATGAGATGGAAACATTTATTACCTGAAAAGATTCTTAACGGATCCTAGCATGTTCATGATAAAATAGCTGAAACCATAGTAGATAATGGCCATTCAGGCAGCATTTGAACTTAGTTTTTTAATTTCTAGCTATTTCTTTGGATTCGTAATAGTTTATCTGATTGAAGATAACCTCATTACATGACGAATACTCACTATCTGGAGGGGAGTGACCATTGGCGTTCGGCCTTATAGGTAGAAAGATGATCACATAAATCGACTACCCCAGAACGACTTATCGTGTTTTAGTTTATGTTACAAAAACGAGGCAAGAGCGGTTGGCGACGTCTCACGAAGGTCCTCTGTACCTCTGGGGCACCATAGGAAGAAAACACATGAGGTTATTGAATGATTGTATTTATTAGTCATGTAAACCAAGTTGTCGAACAGAATTTTTTATTGCAATTCATCTTCGAAGTAGCGTGCGAAGGCAGTAGCTCAGTATTAGTTGAGCATTGGCTAAGCAGCCACTGGGCACGCGGCGCACGTTCCGCGGATGGCGCTTATTGAGATGAACTGGGCGACCCATATTGGGCAGCGCCGCAGCTGCACCCTCGTCAAACTACCAGCCCACGCACTACTCAACTTCGATTATTGTAAATTATGTTATATGGCCTGCAAAATAGGGAGACTTCAAATGCACGTCACCAGCAGTCTCACTTACACAACCGCAGGTTGAATGGCCAGATATAATTCTTAGGAAATCTTTGTTCAATCTATCTTTTTCGGATTAATGTCACTTTCACATCTTTCATTTTTCTTAACATTTTGGTGTGATTGGTCTCTTCTGGCTGAGTGACAACCTAGAATACGGAATGATAAGTTTTTAAATCAACAGTGACTTTAATATTTGACCACCTACAACATTAAACTTCCTGGTTTGTATATTGATGTATAGTTGTATTTGTGAAGGAGATATTATTATGAAGTGTGCTCACGAGGCGTCCATTTGCGAGTGTCGCCGTGACAGGCCGCCTGTCAGGCGGAGTGACGCCTGGCTTAGGCCCGCCCTGAGAAGGGTTGACGCGCCGCCCTGGCCCTTATTTACTGACCACTCTATTCAATATTGAATGTGTTATTCCATTTCAAGAGTCTCCTTATGACGACTCTGTTATGGCACACGCACACATTACATAAGGATATTCCACAAACGACACGAAATAGACAGCTATAAATAGATTGCTTACACTGGATCCTATTTAAATAAAATGCAATAAATAACAAAAGGGATGATCAAATATTAAGAAATGCTACAAATAAGTGAAATAACACTTTTATTATATCTCAGCATTCTATGTAAACAGCTTAAACTATGCAATGTGAAGACTTATTTTCCTCTTTTTAGTATATACTTTGTATATAGATCATGTCCATTAGAAAGTACAATTGTTTTATGTATGTTTCGTTACTATATCAGGGCCACCGCCTCCGACCATTGAATGGATGTGCCGATGTCGTCCAACTGGAGGGCCCTCATCGCTCTCAGTCAGGTGCTAATGAAATTCCTTCGGAGCACGCTCTTAGCCATAACTCTGCTTTCACTTACGCAATATTCTATTGCAAATGCTGCTGCTCATTTCAGCTGCTTATTTGCTCACAGTTACGAAGTCTTCAATAAATTACTTACAACCTGTTATGGACTTTTTCGCATAGAGGTGTAAATGCAGATCACCGATTCCCCTTTTCAATCGTTCGGGATCATTGCAATAGGTAGATGCACTTATTTGCATAAATACTGATTATGAATACTTTTGTTTTTCTAATATAAGCATTTGTGATATATTTAAAATATTTCTGAGAGTAATAGCTAAGCTTTACGTTGAATAAAGAGATTTGCAGTGTGCTCGTGTTTTTAAAAAATATTTTTCAATTTTAAAGATGCCTTGTTAGTTTTAAATCTGCAAAGAAAACGAAAACGAAATTTTAAAAATGAAATTAATTGAATAAGTTATAAGCAACCTTGAATTAATTCATTTATAATCAAAAAGGGAAACATGAAAACAATTTGTTAGCGAATATGTTATCTCAATTGAAGGTAGCATTCTGAATTCAGCCACAATAGCCATATACACGTCAGATTCTCGTGCGCTTGACCTAGTGGCCCAGGTGTGCGGTGCGGTGCCTGTACCTGGCGTGCAGCACCTCCACTGCGAGGACGACCACAGAGCAGAGGGCGGCGGCGAGCAGCAGCGCGAAGGCGGGCGCCGCCTGCCCCAGGGCGAGTGCTCGAGGCGTGCGCCCTCCGCACTGCGCCGCCACCGCCGCCATCCGCCGCCGCGCCACCGACACGTGCCCGCGCTCCCTCAGACGCACCATGCTGCCAGTGGGTACATACGTACTTAATAACCGTATATTTATTCAAATAGACGTGTTCTTTTGTCCTAATATAATGAATATCTCAACTACTATACATGATTTGAGATATTATATCGATGTGGAATATAGCTAGTAGAATACTTCTACTTTAATTTAATTCATCTATATTATTTTATGACATAAAGACAAGTATGGCAGCTAGTTAAAGACGTCCTGGACTACCACTTGATATTGATACATGCCATACTGTTGAAAGCGCGTGTGCTGCGTGTGACCCACCTCCAGGTGAAGAAGTGGCGGTAGGGCCCTTGCCGCTGCCCCACCACGTAGACGGGCGAGGGCGGCATCAGCTGCAGCGCGCCCAGCTCGCACAGCTCCCGCTCCCCGAAGGAGCTGGCGATGGCCTGCTGCGCGCCGTACGGCTCCGTGTGGTACGCGTACCCTGAGGCATGCACTCACTGACTAACTGAGGGACCAATTCAATAATACGAGGTGGTACGAATGGTTAATTGTTTGACGCTAATCGAGAGGTTCATTGAATATTTTTATTCTTTATGTATTTATCTATCCATGACAAGTATATTTTGAAATATACGTCGACTACTTGCCCTTAACACTAATCTTAATCAACTTTTAGAGAATTCTAAAGATAACGGAATTTATTGGGCAATACAACTATGTAGTAACCTAATCTAGTACTAATAATGCCATTGCAACCTCATAAAGCATATAGCATACTAATTGTGACCGAACAAAATGTTGAGTTTCGTATTTCTTCCCACCGTGAATGAATTGAAGGACGTGAATATTTATCCGGACACTTCCGCACACTAACTCTAAGTTCTAAAGTGACTTTCTTCATAAACATAAACTTTGAACACTTAAAACTCTGCTTATACGAGTTAGCTTTTAGTTAGATATTCATGCTGGTTCTGCGGGTGGGACGTAAGCAGAATGCTAACTAGCTGCCTTTATCCCGACATGTCCTAGAAGGGGACTGAGGGACTAAAGGTCAATGGAAGCAATCTATCGCCAATGATCCATATCAATGACAACGCGTCACCGATATTTTGCTAAAAATAACGAAGGAAATATTATATCTCCGAGGTTTTTCTACCCCGCATGGAATCAAGAGGTATGAATGTATACAATCCCCTGTCTAATAACTATAAAGTTGTTAATTACATCTTTCTATCACACTACAAATAATTGACTGTTATGTTTGAAAATAATAGAGTTGGTAATAATAGAGTAACAATTTTGGTGATTGTAAAAATTGTAAACAAATTTACTGATTTTTCATCGCACTTTGCGTAGATAGGTATGCTAACTGCTAAAACACTTTCTATTACCGAAAGTAGTCATCGAAATTTCTAAAGACCAGAAAGCATACTAAATAAATGTTGTATTACGTTTTATAGCAATCAATTAAATAAAGATATTCACAAAATTAGAACCAAACACTAAATGAACATGTAGTTCTACGAGTGGATATTGTTGTTCTCTCTTTACATGAGAGTATGTTATTGTATTTACATAATTATAGATAAGTATGGTATTTTATTGTGTGTCTCACGTCCCGTCCGGATGAGCTGCACGCCCTGCGGGATCGGCTGCAGCAGCGGCGTGGTGCGCGGGCTGCGAGGGTGAAGCACCTTCTTGTCCCGCAGCTCGTCCTCCTTGGCCAGCTTGTAGCCGCTGTAGTAGTAGAACCCGGGGCCCTGCCAACACCGCACTCATTCAACGACATTCATCAATGAAACAGCTCATGCCGCACTTATTTGAAACTGTTATGAGACTCTCTATTGATTTTGTGTATTTGTGCGAGTTTGTGTAAAGTTGAACAAAAAGATTATCCTAAAGTATATAATTTTGCTAATAAACATTGGATTAAGCTTGTTTGGATCAAATCGTCATTATTAAAACTAAAACAAAATAACTTTTTAAAGTAAAGGTTAGTACTTAGAAATGGGAACATGGTTTATCACCTTTCACGTTAGATGCATATCTGATAAATATAAATCTGTAGTTTCGGAAACAGGTGTTGGAACCTCCTACAACCCAGCAAGGTGTATTAATATCTATAATCTGCTCCAAGGCAGCAAGGCAGCGTCACCTCGAGCCACTGCTTGGTGTAGCCGATGTCCTCGAAGACCAGCTCGAGGGGGCTGGCGATGAGCGCGTCCAGCGAGGGCACGGAGGGCGCCGCGGCGTTCAGCAGCCAGGAGACCACGCTGCTCGTGTAGTAGTTGTACAGCAGCAGGCTCAGCAGCCCCAGCACCAGCAGCACCATGCGCCGCCCTACCACAGCTCATACGTGTACTCACGCCACATTGTGATATTAGTCACAGGTTAATATGGGTAACTTGGTATTGACCCCTACTCACTTAGCTACCTTCTTAATATGCAGGGAAGAAAATTTACGATATCATATTTACGTACGAATTATTTATGTCTAGGACGAAGCTAAAGTGAATTTTATTTTTTAACAAATAAATATGTTGAATTACCTTGACCATACCTTGAATTCTCAGCAAACGGTATGCCGTCTTCATAAGCTGCAATGAAATATTTTATAGAAATACTCAATTTTATCGTATATTTTTGTTGTAAACAAAGCTGAAACACAGTCGTCTATGGTGCGTCAACAAAGTCAGCAGCTCAGTGAAAGTTGAAAATACAAATAATTATTTTCGGCTGAATATTAAGTCAATTGTGATGCCAAACTGGTTAAATATGTTCGCTTTGGGATAAGATTTGGATCCTTAACTGAAACGAACTGAAGAACAAGGAATTGGAGCATCGATTTCGTTTTTCTTCGGTTGTAGCGGTTGGCGGCGTTGGTGTAACCATGGCGATGGAATAACAAGAAGTTCAAACGCCGTGGCATCAGTGTTTGTACTTCAGCCGACATAACCTTAGTGGTGAATGGCTTAATAAAGAATTAAAAAAAAAGCTGAAACAGACTTCAAACAACGTAAAATAACACTAAGTTTAATTGGAATCTCATTAGTTATTTGGTGGTCAGCTGGTGTGGAAAGATTTGTGTCTCACACAATATAAACTAATCAGTGCACATCTTCACATCATCGACTCCTTGTATTACCCTGTTGGCAGGAAGCCGCGAAGACGCTGAAGAAGGCGTAGAGGCCTGGCTCCCTCCTGCCCTCGAGCCACGCGGCCAGCCACAGCAGCACTGCGCATGCGCCGGCCGCCGCCAGGGCGCACCACCAGCTGCCCAAGGACATGGGCGACAGGAAGCGGTCCTCGTAGGCGCCCACGCCCGCCGCAGGGATCAGATAGTAGAACTTCGTCCTAATAAGGGTCAGAGGGGAGTTCAGCATAGGGTGATACGGAAGTTACGATCTTTCATCCCTTTCAAGGTGGACCGAACCTTAGAGACACAATATATTATTGGTTTATTCAGCATTCATATCTAGGTTTTGGTATGATGGATTATTTTAGGAGATATATCCATTGAGTCCATACAGGTGCACTTACTCTAGGAATGTGACAGGGGGGTAGAAGGGCTCGAACCAGTCCAGCCACTGCGGGAAGATGCGGATGGCCGTCAGGCTGAGGTCCTGCTCCCGCCACAGCAGCGCGTTGCTCACTGCCTGCACAACGTACAAGCCTCTTCACTAGATGAACAGTCAATTCGTAGTGGGATGAACAGTTAAGATTATGAGTTTAATTTTAAGACAGAATGGTTGTAAGTACAATAATCAATGTCATAGAGTTACCTGTTGCACTTGCATGAATGAGTCCCTTAAGAGGAAATTAATGAAAGTTAATGTAAGTAAAATGAAAGTAATGGCTTTAGAGGGACTTAGCAAGACAGAGTGTAAGATTGACATAGATAATGAAAGAGCGGAATAAGTGAATTATTTTGTGTATTTGGGAACACTATTTATAGTACGGAAAGTGTGTGGGTAGTATAGAATGTGTGTAGGTGAAGAGATTATTGTAGATATGCGTAGTGTTATGTGTAGCCAGTTGGTTTTTCGATCGGCACGTATGTATGGCTATTAAAAGGGCTATACTGATTCCAATTTATTTATTTATATATTCTACGTCCTTATTTGAAAAGACTAACCAGAGTAGAGTTCCTCTTGGGCGAGCCCACCCATCGATCGGCAACAGTGCAGTTGAATCTGCAAACAGTAACACCACTTTCAATATACGAAAATGTCTCCATGTAAATGGTTCATATATGTCATCCTTTGTAACTGTTCGGACTCTAAAATAGCACAGTAATTATTTGGGCTCCTAATCTAACCCATGCATTAACCAGGTGGCAGTAGGCAACTTACGTGTGAAATAATAGGTCGTGACGCTATTTACGAGTACTTAAGACAAAAAAGGCAAACGCGTTTATGATCATTAACCTTTGCGGGGTAGTCAGAGGTTCAGGTTTTAATAGTAGTCGTAATTCTATGACCAACTCTTACCGACCTGTTGACCAGATCAGATCAGTCAGTAATCAATGTAGCAGGTGGCATGCCATGGTACCATATACAAGGATTCACTATTACCTGTTCCGCGAACAGGTATGGTTCCTCACGATGTTTTCACTCACCGTAATATTCGATGCATTTCGTAAATGTATTTTATTACAAAAATATACAGAAAAAATCATTAAATTCTTTTTCATAGGTACTCAAGCGGGATTTGAACCCTGTACCCACTGACACAGAGTCAAGCCTGCATTTGAGCTACGTCGAATTTACAAACGTCGTCACCATTGCAATGAATGAATTGAATATTGATATCCCGTTCTGAATCGTATCACATCATCTTATGGCCCATCCACTGAGGCCTTTGAGCCAGCAGCCGCTCACCGGAAGTGGTGCTGGTGGCTGAGCGCGTGCAGCAGCTGCGCGCTGATCTTGGTCATGGGCGATGCTCCCGCCGTGGGCCGCGACTCCGCCAGCGCCTCCGCCGTTATGCCCTGCGAGGCGCCCACCACCTGCAGCCATCGTTCATCACACATCATGAAGTTGTAAGGATTGCTAACTTCGAATCAATTTAATCTATTACCAATACTATAAATGTACACTTACAATGCAATATGTGTATTAAAGTAAAAAACATACGATGTCCCACAAATACTAAAGCACTGTTGCTATCATCTAAATTACTAAAAATGACTACACTTATTCCTTATCTAAGGTGCATTCTCCAGCGTTCGAGGTGTGTGCCGGCTAACAGTCAAATGGTACTCCTAGTGGTACGACTGATTGCCGACACTCTAGGGCATTACATCATATTCCCGTTGCGTTATGTTTTTAACTTTGTAGAAGTTTGACTGACATCTGATATTAGTAAATATCTAGATGCAAATATATTTAATCATAAGCCTTTATTGTTCATATACAGACCCTCTCAACGTTGGTTATCAGGCCGATCGTAGCTGATATATATATAGATGTTTCCCGAAACGTAACTCCCCAGAGTTATGACTCCTAAACGCAATTTTGTATTGTCATTGTCATGTACTAGAAAAATACTTAGAAATAACAAGGCAGAATGAAAATACCGGACTTTTTATGAACATAAATCCATTTGAGAACACTTTGCACTCACCACAGTGATGACCCTCAATGTCAGATTCCGGAAGTCCCACCGTCTGTAGTATTTGAACTCCGAGAGGGAGCTTTCCAGCCCTGCCAACCAAACGTCTATGTACTAACAGCCTTTATAGCTTCTACGATCTCTTCAATTATAATATATATTATTATATTTTTTTTTTTCGTCTTTATTTACGGATCATTATTCTTACTTATTGAGAGTAAAAACATGAGAATAGAAATCAGTACCTAATAAGAAATAAGAAATGTAAACAATGGTAATATTAAATACGTTGCGCTAGAAACTTACCATTTTCCTTAGTCCACGTTCCATACGGGCTTATTTCTAAATCATTACCTTGTATTTTGCCATAATTGAATACTTCAAATAGATCATATCCAGTTTCTGTGTGAACAAAAAAGTTATTAAATCGGAGAGAAAAATAACCACAAAAGAATAGAATTGCAGCGACTATTACGTTATTTTTGGTTAAGCGCGTTTTTGTGTTATGAGCTTGTAATGAGCGCAATAATAGAAGGTGACTTAATATTTTTTGGGTCAATAGAATCTAGTGATATGTTAGCAACCTAATAAATTATTCATAATAATATCACTACTACTTCAACACAGATACTAATTGATCATGATAATATTATATCTCCAAGTTTTGTAATTCAGACCCCAATGGCAATAAAAGGATTTTATGTAATAAAAATCCTTATTTTACGAAATGCATAGAATATAACGGAGAGGGAAAACATCGTGAGGAAATCTACTTGTTCCCTGAATTGGTAATAGTCTTGTAAATGTCGACATAACTTACAACCTGTCACATTGAGTACTGACTATCTGTTCTACACGTGGGTTTGAGGTGGCCATAAAATTACTACCTTCGTATTTACGGAGATGGCAGATTGAACCCCTTACTATCCCGCAAAGGTTAATGGTCGTGCACGCATTTGTCTTTTTTGTATATGATATTAGACATCGTAACATACCAGATTGAAAGCTGACCGTTACATCGGCGTCCACAGACAATTCTAATTGAGAGAACGCAATCTGCATTCGAGAGAAGTACTCTTCTCGAGTGGCATTGCGCATCAGCACCAACCAATAGTGGTTGGAGTCCATCGCCCTCGTGCTTGCCGCCTACAAAAATATGCTAGATATAGCGCCATAATATATTATTGAATTGTTATAAATTATATTTATATCAAACGTTTAAAATAGTCATAAAAACATAATTAAAATTACAAAATCACGAAAATGCACAGGAATTACTTAGTTTCGGAAAAATTTGCATTTGTAATCTCAGCATATGCCTCTTAAAGAGATTCAATATATTTTAAATTTTACATTCAATGAAGTTATTATATTTTTACAGTTAGACAATAAAGATATCATTTTGTTTTGTAATGATAGCCCTTAAATAGAGGTATTTGAGAATCGGACACTCTTGCAGCGAGGGCACAGTTATTCTTTGACTACGACTCAAGTGCATACAAATTGATAAATTGGAGTTGCTAGTTGTGCAACAATTAGTATAGTTCGAGCGCAAATTGCTCGTGTTTGCATATAACTGGAATTTGGAGCACAAGCACCGAGCTACAAGGCGACGCGGAGTATGGAAGATAGGTAGCTGCATTAAGTTGTTGCTTAAAATAAATCAACCCTGAAAGATACGGATTCATAAGTTATGTTTATCTCTCTGAAATCAAATGGGCGTAACGCGTGTATATAATAAATAAGTGTCTATAAAAATACTTTTGATACGGGAACAGAGCAATTTTAAACTTATGATAACTAGTCGACAGTCATTAATCATCATACGAGTTAGCATTACTCAGAAAGAAACAACTATTTATAATTCTTAGGACAATCGATTTGCATTTTTTATTATAATAAAAATTAAGGGACATAAATCCAATGAAACGACGACTAGTATTTATGAATGGTTCGTAATACTATCATAACATCATATTAGTAAAAAGTCGCACCGAACTTGATGTTAAGCATTACATTCGCAGGGAGGGTAACAAGGGGCGTGGAATCCCAATGCGAAATCAGCTGAATGGCAGTAGTTCGCTTGGGCCTAATGAGGCAGACGCGGCGCTCAATCGCTACAGAGATGTTTGAGGGAACTGCAGCGGAGCTATTCCGGCTAATTAGCCCGCGACTGCATTTGCTTATGGCCGCTGCGCACACATTTGCCACTCACTGGGGCAAATGCTGATTGTAAAAACTAAAAGTTGAACCTTCCCGTCTATATTGATGAAAAGGCAACGCTATGCAATCGTGCTGAAAGAGATAATATATCCAGTACATAATATGTATATCCTTAGGGCAAGTAAAGTATAAGAAATGCTCATGCTTAAAGCTTGTTGCACCAACAACAGTCAACGTATGCAGCGCACTTACTTTCCGCAAGAGGAGCTGCATCCCGGGACACGAGGCCTCCGCCAGCACCCCCACGGGCACGCCCCAGTGGCGCAGGCAGGAGGCCCAACCCCATTCGCCCTCACCTGTGATGCTCAGCACAGAACTGGCAACGGTAGCCCTGCTCATTTGCTTAACCAAATCTTTATTAGCTGAAAACATTAAATATGTTCAAAGATGCTCTTAATTACTTATTTCCATTATGAGTATTCATATGGTTGAAATAAATAAATAATTCATAAACCAACCTTTCGCATTGTCACACGAAAGATAACAAAGACGATGCACACTCCTCTTGGCGAAGTAATTGACGACGAAGGCACTGTCCTCCGAGTGAAGGCAGAGGCCCAAAGAGGCCATGGAAAGCCAGAGGAGGGGCGCAGGAGCGCGCATCTCGCAGCGGCTGAAGCGGCAGTGCCGATGCCTCGCGCCTAAATATAGTGGCCGCTGCCGATGTCAAAACTACAAACGCCATTATCTTGAATTCGCAAATTGCCTGTCACGGCTACTGCTGCTAAGCTGGGTTCTACTTGCACCTATTTTATGTTTCTTTTTTGATTAGAAGCTACTATATCAATTTTTTTTAATTAGTAGTATAAGTCTATAATTGCAAGTTAGATTTTTTCAATTATTTTAGTGTACAAAAAAGGCAGAAATTCGTATTTAATTATTGTATTTATAGTTTGATGTATATGTGATATATACAATACTTAAATTCTAACTATTGTTACATAATTCCAAAACAGGCTAAATCATTTTAGACACTTGAGTAATCTTAACTAACATCTGTCCCTAGTGGTGCCATTGCGTTGGTAGCATTGGTGCATGGTCCCACAAGTGGTCGCAGGTGTGGTGCAGGCGCCGTGGCCCAGTGCGCCCCCGCCCGGCCTAAGTGGCGCAATGAGGCGCCGTCGCACGCGTCAATCACAATAAATAGTGGATGAGGCTATATCAGGCGATGAGGCTCGATCGCTGCATCCGACACGGCTGTTTGCCTCATTGGATATTTAGTCGCGTGACAGCTGACCGGGAATGCCTCTCAGGTCTCGCTGTTCCTTAACCCTACTTAGGAACGTGTCACAACGATCAAATTAATCAGCGATGATTAATTTCATGTCAGCTTAATTGATACTTTAACTGTTTTGATTTAGGATGCATTATCATTCGACGAAGTTTCGTTTTATTATATGACTACAAAAACCATTCCTAGTAGTCTATATTTAGATATTTACAATATATCTTTTTACGTTCACGACCATTAGCCTTTGTGGGGACGTAGTAATTACATACATACATACATACACATCACGCCTGATTCCCTGTAGAGGGGTAGGCAGAAATCACGGATCCCCATTTGTCTCGATCCTGACAGACCACTTTCGCTTCATTGACATTCATACATCCTCTCATACACTCTCGGCGGTTATAGGTACTCCTAACGTCACCTTTTTTCAATATAGCGTCTATCTGACTGTTATATGTCTTATTAGGCCGGCCCCTACGTAACCGCCCTTCCACTTCACTCTAGTACGTAGTAATTCTATGGGCATATTTAGCCCACGTGTTGACTAGATCGTCAGTACTCAATGTGACCGATGGTAAGCCATGTTGCTATTTACAAGCACTTTTTGGGGAACAGGTAGGATTCCTCAAGATGTTTTCCCACACCGTAGTATTCAGGGCGTTTATTTTAATTAGCAAATGTATTTTATTGGTATTGGTACATTAGTACATGCTCAGGCGGGATTTGAATCCTGTACCCACTGATACAGGGTCAAGCCCTAAACAACTGAACTGAGCTACTTATCATTATTATAACTGTTTTATATAATTATGATAATAAATTACTCATAGATTAATAAATTAATATCAACTTCTAAAATAAAACAAGTTTGTGCTTGGGTCATTGATTATTCTGTATCTTCTCCTCGATAACCTCAATCAGCATTTTGATCGTATGAATGTGATAATTCGGTAGTTAGATTGCTAGCACATCGCCCAATAAAATCCTTTGAACCGTCAAATCTCCCTCGCCGCCAAAGATCTATTGAGACGAAAGGCAGTTGGGTATCATTTTGTAAAACATGTCCAAACCATCGAAGCATGCCCTTTTCAATCTTATAATTTAAAGAGATTCGCGATTTATACTCATGAATAATAACTAACGGGACTTATCACGTAAGGTTTTATATAATAAAGTTACTTTTATTAACCCGACGTTTCGGCTACGTTGCAGCAGCCATGGTAACGGCCAGACTGACGATTCATGTTTCTTCGTCTCCACCGCAGCGCCCTGTCAGATTTTTCTCTGACTACCCTCACTGCTACGTTTTTATCAATAACCCGCGGCCTACACATTACACTCACAGTATCTTACGGCTTCACACGATCGTGCTGAGCCGAATGGCAATCTATAACGGTATTCCAATTCAATCTTAATCACTACATCTTCTTTCAAACCGCAACCTTCCCTTCTCACTATTTTTAATTCCATCATTTAATGTCACTCCTAGAATGCTTCTCAGTGACCGCATTTCGACAGCATTGATTTAATCGTTAACTTTCTGTTAACGACCCATATAACTTGAAGGTTAGGTAGACTTGTAAGTCGTATCATACGTTGCAATAGGCTTTAAACAGTGACTTTGGCTTAACTTACCACTATTTGGAAAACTGTTGGCTTCGAGTGGCGAAATATATCTGCGAAGACAACGGGGGACTCTTACCTGTCAGATTACGGGATTACAGTCTTCCAACGTATGTTTGACACAAAATTTTATCAGAGTATAGCTACACGCAATCCCCGTGCTAAAGAAAAGTATGGTTCTTTCGCCTCATAAAGCGGTTACGCCGTGGCGGTTGAGTTGTAATAAATATAGGAATTGTGGTAACAGTAAAAGATTGCGCCTTATGTTATTGCCTAAAATGTGCATTTATTCAATGCATTGCACCCATGTCAAGGTGAAAAGTATATCTGACTCAATATGGATGGTAATAACGATACAATATATGAATACTTTAAGATATAGGTGATCTCTTCTCTGCAGTTTTTAGTCAATTATTACATACGTACGCTTCACGACTTGTGTATACACAATACCTTTTTTTTTATTATGGCGGGGTAGTCAGAGGCTTGAATGCCCATCTCCGAAAATTTCGAAGGCATGTTAGGTATGGGTCATTCGAAGCCCGCGTATCACTAGATAGACAGCACCCAACGTGATAGGTAGTGAACCGTATCGCCGTATATAGGCACTGACTATTACCTATCCTGAGGGTTAGTCAGGTTTCCTCACGATGTTTTCCCTCACCGTTAGCGACTGTACATTATGTACGTAAATGAAAAACACATTTAAATTTCATTCATTGGTACATGCCAGAGTCGGGATTCGAACCTAGGACCTTTCTCATACGAAGTCCGAGATCTTACCCACTGGGCTACAGCCGCTTACTTGCAATTATTACTTGCACGATAAACTAAAAAGGAAATTCATATATCTAATTATCCTGTATAACCTTCATGCACCTAAGAGAAGGTAATGGTCTGAGGACCTCAATAGTTTTCGAGAAGCTATAGAGGAATTATTACATTTCCAAGGTTCTGTCCTCTCCCAAAGGGTTAAAGGGGCTTGAAAGCGTACATATGTGAGGGAATATATTTCTAAATTCGCTTTCCCGTAACCAATTTCTCGTCAAAGGCCCCGAGCAGGATTAGTGGCGCCCTCGGCCGGCGGCCAATTGTGATCGGCGGCACGTGACGGGAATGGCCCGCTCCTGCTCAAGGGAACTCTCGCTCATCATAACATCGATAGGCTAGTTATCCATGTGTATATCATGTGCATTGTTCCTTAGGAGAAGCTTAAGTTCGTTTTTACTACATAGTTTAAGAGAGAAAATCTTATGGCATAGAAACCTTCTTCATATTAATTCAGATGATTGCAAGGTGGCAAGTGGGGTTCCTTGTGTCCATGTACTATAACGCATATGACTCTTAAAGTTTCCCCTTACCGTTATTATTTTTATTTTCCAATAGTAGTAATTTGCTAAACTGGTACTCTGGGATTTTAATAGAACGTATCAAACCTTCATCCTGGCAAGCAAACAAGAACCAAGAGTATAACAATAGAGCTAAGTTCATATAAACATTTATATCTAAACAACCCCTAAAGATTGAGGACGATGGTGTGAAGGTATGTTCTTTAATCGATTTTGTTACTTTTTTATCTGATCATGAATCATGGGTCATGGGTTAACTACAAGTGATGTGTTTAGTATATTTTAGTGCTATTGATTAGTATACCAGTATATGTCTGATGCTTTAGGACGATTTAAATCAATCGATTTCTATTTGAGGTTAATGGACTACCATGACAACTTTAGGTTTAGTGATGATCCTGAAATATTAAAAGTGTAAGTATTTTGTATGTTTATTTGGGAAAAGGTTAGTATAATGAAAAAGACGCCAATGTTTGACATTGTTTATTAATATCAAAGTATAATGATATAATATTGTTTTCCACAAAAGTGACAAACTCAACATTCGACTCGGTGACTAAAGGAGATATGTTCTCACGATCAGAATACTCTGTGATACAATAATATAACTTTATAATGTACAATGGGCGAGTATGGCTCGCCGTGCGTTCGTTAATATGAGTGCTCGTTGAAAGTACTATTTACATAGTGGGCGACGCCAATCGCCGCCGAATCAATCAAAAGTCGCAAGAAATTATAGAGAACCAACGAAAGAGTTTGGCACGTCAGAAGCGCTTAATTAATGACTTTTTAATGAATCTAAGTTTAAAGAGAGCTCGCGGGCAGGCTAATGGGCGCACGAGCCATTAGCGCCATCACTCATCGCCGCCTTAACAACAGTCTTGGATTCATTAGCCGCGGCCGCTCGCCAGGGCCTGATATGTAAGGGTTCCTAAGGATATGTGGGGCCTTAGGCCACGCTGAGCCGCTCCAGCACCGAGGCCACCGCCGCCGTCAGCGCCAGCTCCCGCCAGCAGCAGCGCACCTTGCTCCCTGCCGGAGGAAACGCACCTCTTAGTTACGCCACATACGTTTCAAGACTTATGTACACACACCTTTTTTATTGTAAAATTTTATTCGCTGGTACATGCCAGAGCCAGGATTCGAACCTAGGACATCTAATAAAAAGTCAGAGGTCTTACACACTAGACCACAGCCACTTTAGTTAGTGTAGTAAAATATTTAAATGTAGTATAAAATGTGTAGGCAGTTTATATTTTAAAACGCATTCATAACATTTATAGTTTGTCCACCCATAGTTTTAATAGATTAACCCTTAGAGTTAGTAACTTAGTATATAACCATACAAATAAATCAAGGATTTTTTAAATAAACCTTCTGTAAATTCATCATTTTCATCACTTAAATTAATATACGAGTATTATTAATAAATCGTGTCATATTGATCCGTTCACAACATTAGTATAAGAAGGAAATGTTTGCAAAAATAAGGAGGATTGTTTTCTTAAGGCATTTGCATTATTAAGGGAGGCTAAGTGTGTGCACAAACGCTGCTAAATATTGGATGAGCTCCCGCCGCCATTAGACGGAGGCCCCCGCTGCACAGACCAGAACCATCGAGAGTACTCTATGGATCCTCGTATACCTACCGTAATTAAAGTTGTATGAATATATTATATCAATGCCTTCGTGAGCTTGACAGCCGTTACGTTACTATACGAACGTAATGGGTTATGTGTGACGACCTCCGTGGCACAGAACCGGGAATCGAACCCGGTAGCTTACGTTCAGTCGTGACATCCTGGTTCGATTCCTAGTATAGGCAGACTAAAGACGCTTATCTTCTGTTTTTAGTCTGGTCATTGATTATATACCATGTTATATTTATTTATCTATAATATATATTTATTTTATTAGACTTAAATGTACTTAGCAAGGGGCTAGTCAATTGGTGTAATAGTGTTCTAATATTAGCAATATTGTAATCCTAAAAGTGTCCGAGTAGATTGTTGTTCTTAGTCAGCGAGACAGTATGTATGTAGATATCATCTGATTGGTATACCTCTGTTGACGTTGTCGGGGTAGGGCGGCCGGAGCGCCACCTCCTTGTCGAGATGCGCGCGCACCACGGAGGGCCCTCTCGGTGAGGGAGGGCGCCGCGCCCCCCGCCAACCCCTCCCGCGCCTGCGTCTGCGCCGACGTCGGCCGCACGCGGATCACTAATAACAGACAGGATAAAGACACATCCATGAATACTGTTTACGATATTTATCCCCTGTGAGGTAGTCTGGAGGTTTTTCGTGAGACGAGCTCAGTAATTGCAAGTTTTATGTTTAACCATTTAGAACCCATATTTTAATTACATACACCTAATTTCCCAGGTCTTAAGCCATGTTGTCATTTACAAGAAACTATTCTAAAAAGCGCGGAAAGGCGTCACTAATCTATGTTGGACGTTATTATCTCATAAACTATTAAGTGGTGTTTTGTTAACTTAAATAGTTGCAAAGAATGGTAGTGGTATAAATTGGATTTCAAGAGAATTACCTTCTTTACTCTTAGCCTTCGGTTGCTGCGGTGGAGCTGATGGCATCGGGATTTCTAGAAATAGAATTTATGATGTTATTGATGTCATTTAATAAATACCCTGTTCCCACTTACTATAGGTCACTAATAAACCAGGAGATAGCATGTCTAGTTTCCGTCCACCCGAATAGAACAAAAGAAAGTAGAATGCACTTTACATCAAAATGTATCACTCAACTTCGCTAAGTGATAAAATGTTATAAATATGTGTATTAAAACATCGTGAGGGAAACCTGCCTATCCCTCAGGATAGGTAATAGTCAGTGCCTATATACGGCGATACGGTTCACTACCTATCACGTTGGGTGCTGTCTATCTAGTGATACGCGGGCTTCGAATGACCCATACCTAACAAGCCTTCGAAATTTCGGAGATGGGCATTCAAGCCTCTGACTACCCCGCCATAATAAAAAAAGAGAGTGTGTATACACAAGTCGTGAAGCGTATGTTATGTATGTTTAAATATGTGTATTATTCTTCTATGACCGAATTCGTGAAGGTGGCCATAGAAATGCCACCATTATATTTACACGTAGAAAGTTGTCTGAAGCCAGTGTCTCAGGAAAAGCGTCGCCCTGTGAGGGCCGCCGCCATTTGTCATCTGTCGGATCCGCTTTCATTCGGTTGGCTCAGCAACAGAGCATTTTACATGAAGCTATTCACACGTCATGTAGGATAATTTTTTATATTTTCTACGAATATTAAGCTGAGACGACTTTACAAAAACATATAACGCGTTTATGACAGTTAACAATTGCGGGTTAGTCAGAGGTTCAGGTGTCCATCTCCGCAAATCGCGAAGGTAGTAATTATGTGGCCACCTCAAATCTACGTGTTGATTAGGTAGTACTCAATGTGACAGGTGGCCATGTTGCCATTTACAAGCACTAACTATTACCTGTTCGGGGAACAGGTAGGTTTCCTCACGATGTTTTCCCTCACCGTAATATTCGATGCATTTCGTAAATGTATTTTTATTACGAAAATGAAAATATAAATCCATCAAACTTTTTCCTTTGGTACATGCTCAAGCGGGATTTGAACCCTGTACCCACTGATACAAAGTCAAGTCCCAAACAACTGAGCTACGTCGAATCATAACGACTATACAAAGTGTTGTTATGTTGCTAGCCACTATATACCTTCTACTACATAATCTTAACTAGGCAGATAGTATAAACAGTGTGGAGTCATACCGTAGAGGCGGATGGAGCCCTCTGTCTCCCCCCAGGGAGTTCTTGGAGATGCAGCGGTAGTTGCCGAAGTCGCCGCTGGAGAGGCCGCGGATCGTCAGCTTCATGTGCGCCCTGCGCAGGCCAACAACGACACTTACTGTATCTAATACTTTCACTAATATACATACATCAATAGCGTACACACTTGTGGTATGGTATGGTATATACGATGACATTTACAGCTTAAGACCTACACAATCGATATTTAAAAAGAAAAAGTGAAAAGGGCCAATTTATTTTTTCAAAGCAACCGGGTTCGATTCCCATACTGGATACAGTTCTTTTTTTACAGAAAGTATGAATGCAGTTTTTCTTTTTATCAAAATCGGTGACATGGTTCCTAAGAAAAAATCTTCGTATCTCTTATAGTTTCAGACTTTCCCATACTGACCGTTTTGAATGCGCCACCCTGTATACATCAATATGTTATTTCAACCCATGTCTCCGAGAATTGTCAAAATGTTGATTGTGATTATAATGGTCTAACCAATAAATTTAACAATACCAGGGGTACAAAAACTAACCCATCATAGTAACCTCTAAGTTATCTAGATACCGATTATGTTAGTGGATAAGGCGGTGGTTACCTGTAGGAGTTCTCGTCGGTGGCGATGGCGTACTTCTTGGTGGGCAGCACCATGACGTTGTCGTAGACCCAGTAGGCGATGGCCCTCGGGTGCGCCTCCGTGTGGCACTCCACCGTGACGTCGGTGCCCCGCGGCGCGCCCACCAGCTGGTTCGGCACCCAGATCATCGGGGAGACTGCCACACACACATGCCCCAATATAAAACTCTACACATGCTATAGTTATTTTTAGTGTGTCGTGCTATGAATTAACAAAAATTGTGAGGGTAGACAGACATTAGCTGAGACTAGAGCTAGTTTTCCCGCGACCATGGCCTATGCAATTGGGTCGAAACGTTGGGCAAAATAAAGGTAATCAGATATCTTTATAAATTTATCGTGATATGACTCGATCTCACATAGTTAATAAAATCAACACATGCTGTTGTTTAGCCTATACTATAACTAAACTTTTTATTAAGTTACCATTGCTTCGCACGTGTTCTTATAATTAGTGAAAAGTATTGAGAACATTTTTTTAGATAGGGTAAATTTGGTTCATATGATGATTTCATGTCTTTTAAGGAATTGAAAGAAGACAATCAATATCCTTTTGATAGAATATATATACCTACTCGTATTATACGTAAACAAGTCATTAAAAAAAGTTACTATCTGTTTTTCATGATAGTTGTCTTTTATGTTCTAGTACGAAATAAGCAAACATAGCTGTAGGCCCGCCGTATCTCAGGTCAGAGCTGAAAGCGTCTGCATAGCTGATCGGCGGCATCGACCCGCCCCGATACGCGGGAGAGGACTTACATAAGCAATTTATGAACTCTCAAAAATGATGGATCGCGCCTCGGCCGATACTCCGCTGAGAAGCAACTAACTCACTCTTATTAATTGCGCTGCTAGATATTGAGTTGGAATTAAGTGAGCGAGTTCGCGATGAGAACCTAACTTAATTAGGAGCTCAGATGGATATCGCGATTGTGTTGCCAGCGCAGTTAAAGTAACTACAAGGGATCACGATTGGCAAGATCATGAAATAGAAATGGTTTTAGTGTTCTGATGGGGTGTTTTTGCAAATACTCTTTAAAGAAACTTAAATTGTATGATGCATTTTAGTGTCTGAACCAACAAAGAAAATCGTAACTCTTTAACAGCTCTTAAGAACTCCCATAATATTATCAACCTACTCAGATAGTGGCATCACTATAAGAAGCATGATAACCATGATATCAGGTATCCATTATTTATTCTGCAGGAAACACAAATCAATTTTAATAACGTTTTGGCCTAACATCCAGAGACAAATAATCAATAATCTTCCATTAATACTATACTATGCCCTTGTAAGAGTATGTATGGGAGGGAGGGGTATAGGGGAATAGGGAGGGATACGCACACTCGACGTCGACGATGATCCGCTTGGAGACGGAGGGCGGCACGGCGTTGGTGGCGATGCACAGGAAGGGCGCCCATCTCCGTGCGGCTGATGCGCACCCAGCGGCAGCAGCGCGCCCTCGAACACCGTCACTGCGCCACCAAGCACCAACCAAGCCAAGGTATATTAGATTAGTTCATGGGAGAAAACGTTCTTATAAGTTATAAAGTAGTGTTTTTTATAGAGTGTAAAAAAACCATAAGAAAGAAGACAAAAGTGACTGAAGATTATAGTCGTGAATTCTGAATAACGTGTATTCACAGTTCTCTCATAATAAAGGTCACACGGTACACGAACCTTCGATGTTTCTATCGATCCCATCATATAACTCTGACTAAAAGTTTATGTTTTATCTAAATATGCAAATTACGAGTATGTTATGTATAGTTTACTCAACATAATTACTGTCTAGTTTTGGTTGGAAAACCCATTGAAGGAAAAACATTTCAAACAAGCTTTTACAGTGTTTTGTGTTAACTTGAATGCATTGGTGGTGGTGCTCACCCTTCTTGCGCTTGTCGACGGCGATGGGCTGGCCGTCCCTCTCGGCGCCACATGATCTTGGGCGCGGGGGAAGCCGTCCGCGCGACACGTGAGCGTGATGTTTCTGGTTCTCGCGCACCGCCACCGCCGACTGCGTGCTCTCCGCGTCGATTATGTTCGGAGGCACTGCGCCGCAACACGACATTATACATTATTACGATTATATGAAAGTAGACTCTTCTCAATTTGAACAAAATCGTGGTGACACAATATCAGCTCGACCAACGGTGGTCTATTGCTATATTAGATATTGTAGTGTAAGCAAGAGGTTGCTACCCGTCTTTAAGTCAGATTCAATACTGATTTCAATACTGCTTTTTTTCGTTTCAATTATCACAAAAAGTGAAGGTTGTACTATATCTACGTCCCGAAATTAAACCGATTTTCCATGCATGAGATAAATCTAATTACTGACATAGTTACATAATCTGAGTAAGACAAAATGAGTACTGACCGACGACCTGCAGGTACCCGACCTGGCTGATCATGGGGTTGGTGTTGACCCTGGCACATGTAGTAGCCGCGGTCCTCGCGCTGCAACCTGCGCGATGTGCAGCAGCCAGCCTCATGCCGCTGTCGTGGGGGACACGCTGAAGCGCTGCAGCCGCGTGATCACGTGCCGGTGGATGGTGAGGATCATCTGCCGGTCGATGTGGATCCACGCCACCTGACGCCGCAACACCACAACATACAACTTATAATGAGGAGAGAGACACAGATGGGTACGAACAATGCATATTGGTATAACTCAAGTTAGTTTCCCAACATTAAGTGAATGTTAACTAAACTAACGTTTCTCTCCGGCATTTCGTGGAAGGCTCAACAAGCCTCTGTAGTAGGACTAGGCTAGCAAACTGTCATCAATACTCCATAACCATCGCTCATGCTATTGCTATAGACATAACGTCTCCGATATTTATACCAAAGTCGTGTGTATCTTAGTGAACGAAGCGTACCTTGTAGGAGCCCGAGGTGCTTGACCACGCAGGGCAAGCGTGGCGTCCCTGCCCAGCGCCACCGTCACGTTGGGGATGGGCTCCGCGAACTGCGGCTCATCCGACAGCACTGCAACACACATTCAGGACCTTAGCTTCTCCGGTGGGTCAGCAGATTTTATTTGGGAGTAGGTCATTTATATACACATATAAAGTGCAGATAATTTATCGGTAAATTTATGGGGTATGTATAATGAGGAAGATGAAAATGTATGTGGACATCAATATTGCAAAAGTAGTTTGCCAGGATCAGGGGAAAAATATTTTTTGAGTATCTCTATGAAAATGAAAAGCTAAAAAAGACGGAACATTAGAAAAGAATACACTAAGTTGCAGATATTGTCACTAAATAATTACCTAAATCACAGTATACAGTTCGACATGGAAGTGAATAAGTAATTCTGCTTACCATAGCTGATGATGAGCACGTGGATGAGGCTGGTGGCGAGCCCCCGGCAGGACGCGGCGCCCTGGCCGCCCACGCCCATGCTCACTTCCATCGCGCTGCCCCGCCCTCTCTGCGGACAGAGGCGCACTTGTCACTAACGCTTATATACCTACAGTGTTCAAAGTTCTACTTCAGTTGTGGGGATAAATTATACATATGTTAACGCACCTACTTCCCTAATGGGATACGAAAACATAATCCATAGCCACCGTGAACATTCTTACTAAATCTCACTTAAACAATACGCACACGCGCCTTATGAAGCATGTCTCTCAAAATAAACTCGTCCATATACATAGAGAGGTAATAAGAGGTGTTAGTAATAAGGTGAGGATTAACTACTTATTACGGTGTCTACTTTTAATATCCAAGCATTTTGATAGAAGACAAGGTAATATATTATTACGGTGACAACACGTTTCAATTCTTGTTTTCAATCTTTTTATACACTAGAGATAAATTTATGTAGCATAAAGTAAACCAATGTATGAAGCAACTGGCCTTAAACATTGTTTTAGTATTTGGCATTAAAAGCCAAAACAGTCAGTGGCTCAGTGAGCTTAATTGTATTGAAAGAAGAGACTTAATAAACATCTTTCAAAAATTAATTTAACAAAAATACTTCAAAGCACGAGAGCGGCTCGGGAATAACAGAAAAAGTATAAAGGAAAAGATTGGCGAGCTTTGATACTCTTCAAATGACAAGAAAAGGGGCTTATCTTGATAAATGAATCTTTAATTAAAAATGAGATGTAAGGCGCAAGTACAAAGCCGGATCACCTCACAAAAGAGCCCCATAATATAATCGACAAATATTTGAGATGAAATTTAAAAGGATGAGGGAGATCGGAAAAGACCCAATAGAGCAAAAATGAACAAAAAACGGAACTTAATGGACGGGCTGGAAGAGTAGCCGCGGGCGCTGCCGCCGCCGCCGCCCCGCGGACGTCGAGCCACGAATAATTAGCCAAGATTCGGGGGAAACCTTCGGCGGAGCGAGGGCGGGAACGGGCCATCAAAGCGGAATGGAGTGGGCAAACAGAGATTCCCTTCGCTTTTCCGGTACTTTATCTTCGATATGATTAGGAGTAAACGTAGAGTAAAACGAGTGAACTTTTAAGCAATGTTTTTTAGTAATTGACTGGATCATTTAAGTGATATTGCATCACTCAATATGAAACTGAAATCTTCATACTATAAGTACGCTCTAGCGACATATCTAGCATCTACAATAATTCTATCTATTCCCTAAAATGAACTATCTGCAGAGTGGCCTGGGTGATAGAAGCGTAACCATATTTGTCGCTCTGAACAAAGAGTGGCGGGGTGCGGGGGGGCGGTCAAAGAGCGCATCAGCCGCTGATATTGGCTCCCAATTGCATCGCGCAATTGATTGCTGCTCCTTTGGCAGCGGAAACTCAGTTACGCCGACATTCTTCCTCTTTCCGCTCAGGGCTGCACTTTGGAGCCCAAGTGGCGCTCCATTGCCCCTATTCCGTTCGCCTAGTAGTTCGCCAGTTAGTGTAAAATATATTAAAAGTGCTATACAACTCTGTATAGATACTTGGGCGGTTATATAACAGTTATACAACTAGTTATATGAACTTACTAAGCTGGTTTTTTTATTATATTGCTGAATTTTATTCTTCAGATACTGTACACAAAACTTACATTTTTGTTTTATTAATACAAATTTTAATTAGTAAATATTTGTTTACATGTGTATGCTATTTGAAAGTAAGGGAGAGCTCGTAATATGAATAAAACCGAGTACATTTCATAAAAATGGACATACCCGGTGTAAAACGATCTTTTTCAAATAACTATAAAACATCCACAAGCACAAAGTACATACCAACTGGATACAAACCCTAAATCACTTAAGGTAATTGAGGTTAAGCTCAATTATTTATGAACAATTATTGTTGGGATCTAAATGCTTCGACCATTACCTATGAAATAAATTTTTCATAGGTTTTATCGTTTGAAATGATTTATTTATTGATTGATAACGCCAAAAACTGACCAAGAAGATATCTCCGAGTGTCTGTCTACACTGAAAGGGAATAAAGGGCATCAATGTATATGTATGTAGCCATATAAAATTATCTATTAGTACCAATTTAACTCAGTGGCATTATTTTATGTATAACTTTAAACATAACCGTAAAAAATTACCATTAAGTTACAATATTTTCTCTAAAACAGCTAGCTTTTTTATTTCCTGAAACGAAATTCCCTGCATAAGCGATATCATTGTGGAATACCATAAATATATTAGAGTTGCAAATGTCCCGAGAGCGGACTTAATATAAGATGACAAATGCATGAGCCAAACAGGTTAAATTTTGTGACGACTATTAAACTAGAGATAATAAATAGGAAAATTCAGTATGCTGCTTATACTCGTAAATATGAACATAAAAGTCATATTACATTATGTTTCATAATGCATTAATATTCCCATTTCGGACACTATTGCAATGCCGTAGGAACGCGCGCCGGTTGAAGTATAACGTTATTACGATCAACCACAAAATATGAAAAAACGCTTTAAGAGATGATTAATTGTAAATAATCTAAATAACGTTTTAAAAACTGACTGATTGTGAATGAAGATTACTATTAGTGTTAATTTACTTTATCCCTCCAACTTGCGTCCCTTGCAGAGGTCACACAATTAGTTAGAGTCATTTTAAGACAATAGCAGTGGCGTACGCTCAGAGTTGCCTCCACGTAGCCCTGCCGGGATGAGTGGAGCACAAAGCGCTCGCTGCCGCGCACTAACTCATAAGCTCTCCGGGGAATCAGCAAATTTATTCTGAACACACACGTCACTGCCACTTGTGAGAACCTACTGAATTTTGTCTCTAGACTACATTTCAGCGGAGGTATATTGCTTATATGAGTATAAAGTGTGCCGGTGAAGGAAGTTACGGTGATGAAACCTACCTATCATTTTGGCAGGGTAGTGCTAATGATTTTTATAGTGTTCTCACAAATATCACAATATATTGCTAAATTGGCTTCATGTGACAGAAAATTATGGTGATTCCGTAATTGTCTTCTTATATGAAACATTTATCATGATATATATTATTCTAAATTATATATTATTATATATATGATGATATGTATTATATATTATTCTAAATCATATATTATTATATAGCCTTCTTTATTATTTTTATTTGTTAGTCGTCAAACGCTACAGACACTATTTAATAATTGAATAAGATACTCGTATATCAATCTGTAATCGAATTCAAAATAAAGGCAACGACAATTAAAATACCCTTTAATACACTTAGTCTGAGGTTTTGTCAACGAAACGTTGAGCGAAGTCTCCGAGCACACGTTTAATTGCCTTTGTCCTTAAAATAGACTAATTGAAGTGCGGGCACAGTCAAGTTAATTTGAGTAAACTAACTTGTGATTTATCCCATTACAAATACAGTTTATTTTCCATCAAATTTCATGTTTATTACCCGAACTGAACCTCACTTTACATGGCATAACATTAATTTCGTTGAAAACGGCTTATTCTGGTTCATCGAACAGAGGGTGAAATTAGTCAGTTTAATAAATAGCTGTGGCATGGATTTCAAGTAGGTACTAAGTTATGAAAAATATCACAAAGTATTACAATAGCAACGCGTACTGTAATCGAATGTCGTTTCATATAGAGCTCATCAATTTAAAAGTCTAATTATTGTATGCTACGTTCCCAACGGGATAGGCAGAGATATAACGATCCTGACAAATCTGGTTTGCTTCACTCGCATCCATAACCTTCTCATACATGCTCTTCTGTTCTTCATACTACTGACACCCGCCTTTAATGATTATTATTATATATTTAGATTGAATTTACATTAAATTTAAGATACTTTAGATTTATCAGATCCGAAAATGTTAAAATAGAAGATTTTTCCAGTATATTGGTATTACTCGTATTAATCCTTGAACCTTTTCGTCTGTTCCAATCAGCGGCGTTAATTATTGAACATGAATAGCGGAGAAAATCATTTGGTAAATGTGGTACGTTTTGTGAAAAATTATATTATAAGTAAAGCAAAACATGTAATGTATTTTCGCACACACTTTTTATTTTTTATTGGTACATTTTAAATATGATGTATCCGGCCATATTATACCAGTATTAGCAGTGTATTTCAGTCGTGTGCCAACCGAAGATGAAATCATCCAGAATAATTAATCAAAACGTCGGTGCCGGAATGAATGTCGATGTAAATGCATGCGATACGCGACGCAATGGCTCGTAGTACAGCCTTATCTGTGCATGTTCACATGCACTCGACTGGATTCCGCCGCTACGAAGCTATGCTACGGTTGCGACCACAATACATGTGAACTACGAACATTCGTGAGGCTACGAAATATTCGCAACATAATCATACATTTACTGCAATGAATTAGTAAAGGGATTTATCAAATATTGGTGACTGTTAACCCATCGCTCATTAAATCGCACTAATCCTAATGTAAGTAGTTCCACGAAGTGTTGTGATCAACGGCAAGCCAGTTATCATTATATCAGTTTTATTTACAAATCAAATCATTTTCCTACAGAGATGTAAAGTGGAATCATTTACCCAATTTTTTTTAACTTATCAGCCTCTATTTATCTGTAAAGAATGCACCTATATCTCAGAAAAACTCATTGAGAGCAGCGGAAGACATGTTCTGAAATAACTCGGATTATCTTAGTAAGTTTGGTTTAGTCCATTGCAGATATAGATGCTAACATTCTATGGGTTTGCTTCATACAAATCTAAAATCAAAAAATATATATATTTTTATATGTAGATTAATAAGCTCTATGTACCAAGAACATTCTATATATTTTTTGAATTCTTGTAATAGTGGTCAGTTATTATAGCTACCCCTAACATTTTCCTAGTAGAGAAGTAATCTACAATTTAACCAAGATACTAGGAATCGCCTTTAGAGATTACCAGAAAGGCATCCTTATTTCAGGAGGATATAATGGCAAGTTTCTGAATAATAGTTCGAGAACAAATACGGTGAATTCGACTAAATATTAACATTGTAGTATGATCTTCCACGAATGCTTAGCTGTTAGAATTAAGGATTAATTATTATAAAAACTATTTAATTTTGCAGCGAGGACATTGTGCGTGTCCAATGGATTTTCTAGTGGCATGCTCACTATTACATTTGTCCATTGCAAAAATGTTTAACCCTTCTTGGAAAAACTCTTCTTAGAGAAGAATATTCACTACTTTTTATTATATATTGGAAACACTTTGCTGCGACAATGACGAATGATGCAAAAGCTACGCCGGCTAGTATTGTGTCTTAATGTATAAGTTTTGCATTGCGTATGTTATTACGCTTGTGATTAAGTGCTTTTTAATATTAATTGAAATAACTCTCATCCTCGTTTCACACATAAAATGAAGATTCTTCGTTCGATTCGTGAACGGAAAAACGTGGTTTCAACTCTTTAGCATCAATCAAAGTGAAGTTAAAATTGGTCCTTAGTCTATAAATAATCATCGATCCCTCCCACCCTTTTATTTCTTTTATGACAAAATCAGTTTATCTTTAGAATCGATAAAATTTTGTGTGTTTTATGAACAGAGCTGTTTATTGCAAATATTGAAACAAAGAAATTATTTTGGTTTTATGCGTATAATGTAAAATGTATGCTCATATAATTTCAATGTATCATAAGCCTTTGGAAGACAAAACTATCGTTTACTGGTAGTCATCACCCAACGGAGAAATGGCACATTGTGAGTATCAAGACTATCACTTATTCCTAGGAACAAAGAGAAACCGGTACTTCACTGTGTTTACTCTCACCGCACAAATTATGTGCAATGAAATAAATTAATATTGTTATTTTATAGTGCTAAATTTAGACTAGGCATAGTGAAAAGTAATAAATTTTATTGGTCTATAATTTTTTAATATCGTTGTAATATATAAGATGTACTCTGATGTCTTATAATGTACAAAAAGCTTCCACTCTATCAATATTATGTACAATGTACTTACAACTTATGTACAACGTAGCTAAAGATTTTTATACAGCTGTATAAAGCCATTTCAGCCGAATTAGTTTTTCTTTTTGAGCTCGGCGGAATAACGGGTTAGCATCATTCAGTTTGTTTAGTTAGTAGGTAATAAATTTACCCGTAGTATGAATGGATTAGTTACACGAATTTATAGGCTCCTTTAACGAGATTAACATAGCATGCACACAGAGCATTCTTACTGTTTTATCATATAAAAAATAAAGTATTAATATAATTTTAGTTATAGTTTCAATATAATTGTAATAATAATAGTTTAAAAACATGTTAAATACACATTACAAGGTAATCATTAACTCTAACTGCTCCCATTATAAAAACTCACCAATTTCCCGAATCAAATGAAACAGTCCAAACACAGTGTGAATTGAATCCCGCGAGCGTTATTCAATTAAATTCCTCGCCAGGGCCCGCACTTGAACAAAGAATGTACAGTTGAACTCGGCCACTTGGGAATTCCTGCGGGGAACGCACTCCCGGCGCTTCGTTCAGAGATGGAGAAAAAGTTTCCGCAGCGACGGGCGAGGCTCGGCCGCGTGCTTCCCGGGCGGAGGCTGGACTGCAACTAACCCCATCCTCTCGCTGCGGCCGCCAGTTGTAGCACGGCTCGCTCCAAGCACCCGCTCGCAGGCTAATTGGAGCTCTAACGCTGTTAGAATTAAGTCGTTAGCTCTCTCATAAACAGCGATCGCCAATGAAACGCCGACTTTCATATATTAGCCAAACTGAATCCGTTCCTGTTTGTTTAACTGTTGTTTCCCGATAATTTATTTAGCAGACTTGTTAAAAGCTTAATATTTGTCTTCTAGTGAGCTATTTTCATACTTTGCTGTATCAAAGCTGATGTTTACTGGGGTAACTTTATTTAACAAACGGATTTGGGTTGCATTGGATGTATAGAATTATAAAATGTAGTAACGCGCTCTTTGTAACTTCATCAACAGCACAAATGTTATTCATGTTATTTAAAGTAGAATAATAATTATTGGTAGTTGATTTTGAGGTTACCGTTAATGAGTTATTAAATATTTTATTATATTTTAGTCTCACGATTTATTTAGTGCATGGGATCCTATGCTAGCTACTACCATAATAAATATGTAACTGTCTAGTCAATAAGTAAAGCATTTGAATTTTCTCGAGGTTTTGTGTCCGTGGGCAAATTGTTAGAGAGGATTAAAAGTAGTAGTAATTAGGCAAACACAGATTTTTGTAGGACCTTTGAAAATAAGAAGCACAGTACATGTTTGGTCTTTAAGTGGGCGAACATTAGAGTAACAAGAACCTTTCCTACATAACGTGGGTTTAGCGTACCTAAAAACAGCTTTTTAGATATAACAGGAGTAATTCAAGCTTGAAAACACGTTGCCGGTATTACGGTATATGCTTAGTAATATGAGTATCGAATGTGCATTGACTTGATTTGTATGGGTTTGTCCAGCTCGTTGCCCTCATGCGAGCGAGGCTGCTCCAGTGCTGAGGCTGCATTGTGAGAAGGCTTCAATCGTAGTGCGATTGTGGGGCATCGGCGCGGGTGGCGTGCCGTGGGAGGCAATTATGCCGCCGTCACTTGTCCGCCGCAGAATGCCACGGCCGCTGCCACGGAGCTTGCTTATTAAACAACAACCTTGTTGCTAATCAACTTGCTGCTCTTAACCGGCTCTTGACAGAACGGTTGTTGTTTAACAGTTTATATGTTATCAAAACTTTTTAAAGATTCAAATATAATTTTTGAAGTTCGCCTTAATAATGTTGTCCTTACAATCATGTTCATTTCATAGTTACTGGATAGTTACGGGTTACATTTATTGATTTAATAAGGTACAATAATAAATATTATAAAGTTCTTTTTTAACTATCTTATTCATTAAAACTTTATTCACTCATCAAGGTCAAAAAACGGAATAATATTTGATTTCAAATAATAAGTAGTGAATAGCATATTCACAACACTAACTAGCGTCATTTGAACTAGTTCCCAACAAAACAGACAAGCAGACTCATTTGACACCCCAAAGGTTATGTTTCAAAGAAGCCGCCAATGGCTAATCGCTGATTCGCCCATTGAGAGCGACGGCCACCGGCGAAGCCTCCTCGGCACACGTTATGTGCAGCGCTCGTAGCAGGCGCCCTGCATGCCAATGCTACGGCTGCTACGGGCGGCCACAGCGATAGCGGCCGCACGTGACCCGCAAGCCAACGCGCCGCTCAAAGCCTTCGAATTTATTGAGCTAACCCACCGCACACCGCCATCAATTATTTTGTTAATTCGGAGACGATTCATACAACATGTTTGTATAAAATGGTATTAGTTAGGAATTATATTCGAGGGAGATGCGCTTTAATTAAAGAAAACTTTGTGTTCTTCTTTACCTGTCGAAGTATTTTTTGGTAGTATTTAATCGGGAGTACCATTTCTCAATTAGTTTGACAGTAATATTCCCTATAATTGCATATGCCTGTTGCAACAAAGCTTCGATTCTCTTAACTGCAGCCGTGGCTGGGAGCCGGCGGGGTCTCCGCGCGTCACGATCCAATTCCGATGTAATGCCTTCTCAAACAGCGGCCCACATTTTCCACTCCACTCGTCATTTTATTAATCAACGCCTCTCTATTGTATTGCTCTGTTAATTCTACGGATTAGTAACTATTCTACTGTATGTTCATTCACTAGTCAGATCTAGGAATCTGAACCGATATTATTATTTCAATCTTATTTAGATTTATTTTTTCGTATGAATGTTTTAAACCGAAATCCCGTTTAAAGAGTAGCACGCGCCCGCCTAGATAATGTACAAAAATACTGAAATAATATTATTTGTCATGATTCAAGAAACTAGCGATGGGTGTCTATTAAAAATTTACTAATCATAACGCAATATGAAATATCACTTTACGAGTATAATACGAGTAACGAAGGAGTAACCCTTTTACAACATTACTTCCAGAAGAAACGACTTGGATCACCTTTCTTTAACTACCTGAAAAGAACTCTTATATTACATTGTATTTTAATGAAAACGTTCTTCTATGTTAAGCCAAATGTCAGTTTGGTTCAAGCGCTCGCAGTGGTGTTCAGTGGCGTTGAAAGAAGGCAAGAGGCGGCTGGGGCTCCCGTGGAGGCGGACGCCGAGAGGCTGCTCAAAGGAACTTAATCTTCATAAAGAGCAGATAAGGCGGGCACTTGCCCTCATTCATATTTATTTCATTTGCGGAACCGCTCCGGGCTCTTGTTTATGTTGCGCTTATCTTTAAATAAGAAGCGACTCAGGGAATGTCGCTTCTCTGAAAACTCGCTGACTTGTTGCAGTGGAGCCAGAGAAAGTATTTTCACTCAGATGATAACTCATTGCAGGTTTACTAAAACTCTTGGGTTGTAAATGTTTCTTCAACTGTGGGTTCTTCGTTCACCATGTTTTAATTTAAACTGAAAATTATTATTAATTTGTATTATACAGATTCAGCTAACATAGCATGCCTCATGTGAGCATAAGACGCAATCTAGAATAAGCAATGAAAATAGACATACATACTACTGGCGAAAATATATGCTAGTTAACAAATCGGAACCCACTCGACTGACAATCAATGACCTTACAGCATCGGCAATATGTCAATCTGCGCTCAACTGAACCTGTAGTTTGATATAACATATTATAGAAGAAAGTGAATAAAAGTAGGAAACATGACCCCCACTCTCAAATAGAGTGTCGAGCGGAAGCCTCGGCAGGCACGAACCAATTTCCCAGTAATGCCACCTCAAACAGAGAGCACGATATTTTCCATTTCGTTCTGTAATTGGTAATCAGCCACCTCTGCAATATTTCTCTTCAACCAGATGTTTTAGTTTCAAATCGACCAGAACTATAATTTACAAAGCCGTTGTGAAGCTTAATGTATGTAAAATCAATCAGAGGACCATATTTGATTGGAATTACAGTCTACATAAGAACTTATGCCTTAAACATAACCATCTCTCTACGTTATCGTGTAGTTAATATGGATAATTGCTTACAGTTGGGCATCGTAATGCCTAAGCTATCCCTTTTCCCATGAGGTAACTATTTCATTTCATGTCTTCCCTTCTATGTACTATATAAATACTACTTAACACGTACCTCATCTACATTATAGGCTACGCCAATAATCTGAAAGAAGCTCCACATTCGAGCATGGATATCATAAAAAGCGTTCGGAACGAAGCTTCCTTCGGCGCCCATAAATATGGACGTGCGATAAATAATTGAGGAACGAAATTGGATTGAAGCGCTCGCAATGAGCATCCATCGCGGCCGCGGCAGACGAATGGCCCAGCCGGCTGCTCGCGAGACTCCAAGGCCCTCGCCGGATCACTTTTAAAAGGCACACTGATCAAATATCAATTTCAACTAGACTAGGATTCATTCGCACTGCTGAAGATAATTATTAACGTCTGTAGAAAGATGTGCGAAATATATGTAGTCTGTTCTGAACTTAGAATGCAGTTAGCTGTGTTTCTTTGCCAACAAAGAGACAATAAACCTAGTAAAAAAATAAATTGAATGAGACGATAACATTGCAATTTATTATCGTCTTTTCATGTAAAAGCTTAGAGGTTCTATCATGAGCGAGTATAATTCTCCGAGCTTATATCCGAATGAATGAATTTATATTTAAGAAATATTGTTTATAAAATCATATCTTAATTCTAAATTTCCTACACGCCAATTATGTTTCCGCCTCATCAGGAAGAGTTCACCTTGTGCCCGTCTTTGGAGCCCCTTTGATCTGCAGGGCTCATGAATATGCAGCAGCTCACGTCTAAGCTGCACTCTGTCGGAGCGAGTGCTCTGGCGTGCGAGACTGCTCGACTTGCCTTCACTTTGATGACACAGTTTAGAAAACTTCTGTAAGTCTTATATAACTATATCTTAGGGTTTTTTTTGTTGGTACGAGTATTAGATACTGGAATTCGTAAGAGCTATTTGCATCTCGTCTCTCGACCCCTCCAGACGTTACGTAGTATAAGAATTATAGCGGAATTCCTGCTTAGAGGTGGCCAACTCCACGTCAATATAGTCAATTTTCACCTATTTGTTTTACGAATCCCTTAGCTCCAATATAGATATCAATTGTTGTAGATCAATGATTATCCGAATTGAAACGCCGGTCGTTCTCTTCCGAGCAGAGCGTGGCTTGAGGCGCGTCCCCAAATGGCGCGAAAGTGGCGAAAGCGTGGCGTCCCTCGCTCCGCTGCACCCGCTCTCGCTTTGATTTATTGCGATGCGCCCAACAGATGCACATTCTGCATAATAGACGCTTTGTCTTTGCTATGCAAGAGCGCCAAAGTTCAACCGTGTTTTATGTTTCACTATATAAATTTATTGTATTCTAAACCTCGGTTTATATCGCTGCAGCTAGAGGCAGGAGCATCCATCACGCCGATGGGCTACACCTGACACAAATTTCGCTGATCAGTTAGATCGCTACCCCGTTAGTTATTCTGAGGCCTTAGGGTTCACCGCGACAGGGATTAAAATGTTTTTTTTTCAATGATTGAACTAAATTTACACATTCCAACAGTAAACCGATATAAAGAATGGAAGCAAGTGGTTTAAGAGAGTATGGTTGTATAGGTATATATATATATTTATATATATATATATATATATATCAAATCCTTCTCTAAATTTAAATTGCTAGAATTCCACTTATTGAAAGTACTCAGTAGAAATCTCACAATATCAGAGTATATTCTGTGACTAAAGTAGTTGTAATAGTTGCTCGGTGCGTGGGCTTCCAATTACAAAGGGCTGGCGAATCAAGATAGGGCTTAAAATTTACAAGAGTTTATCACCCGTTTGATGGACTATTTTGTGCCTTTTTTATGTTTTATATGCAATTTAAACCTCCATTTTATTATTCAGTGAATTCGTTATCAAAGCGCGATTTTACGAATTTTTGTGACAAAAAGAGCACATTTTATCGCCTTTTTATCGTGTTTTTATGAAGATACTAAAATTGAGAGCCACGAGCGTGTTTCATGGACTCAAATATTCAGTTGCCGCGACATTCTTCCTATCATTCTATTAGCAGCTTCATTATAACAATATCTGAGAATAACAGCACTGTTTCATTCTAAATTATTTATTATTTATAACACAATATGGTTATGTGTGTTATATAAGCTCAGACAAAGGCATTCACGACCATTAACCCTTGCGGGGTAGTCAGAGGTTCAGGTGTCCATCTCCGCAATTGTGAAGGTAGTAATTCTATGGCCACCTCCAACCCACATGTTAACCAGATAGTCAGTACTCAATGTGACAGGTGGTAAGCCATGTCTCCATTTACAAGCACTAATTATTACCTGTTCGGGGAACAGGTAGGTTTCCTCAAGATGTTTTCCCTCACCGTAGTATTCAACGCATTATGTAAATGTATTTATTCACGAAAATGTACGTACAAATTCATTAAACTTCATTTCCATTGGTACATGCTTAAGCGGGATTTGAACCCTGTACCCACTGATACAGAGTCAAGCCCCAAACAACTGAGCTACGTTGAATTATATATCTACAAACTGTATAAGTTAACTTAAGTTAATATTTCGCTTATAAATTTAGGTAATATCTATTTTTTTAGGCGCTCGTTTACAATGTTTTTAATCTCAGACTACATGTATTCAGTTGACCTAAGAGTGTATTTTCCCTGGTCTCCATCATTGAAGTGACCAGTATGGCTGCATATAAGACTGCCTCGCAAGTTATAATGCAGATTGAAACAAAAAGTACCGTAAATTTACAATTGACTTTCTGTCAAAAGATTCTTTCTAGAATATACCCATCATGTGCCCAATAACCAATCCCTAAGGGCTCGTCCTATCTGCCGCCGTGGGCCCACTTGCCCGCGGACGTTTATTGGGGATCTGCGGCTACATCCGCGGAGATTGCCCCGCATTACACCTGGACGGGATCCGAATTCCTGTAAATGCCACTGGATGCCTTTACGACCACCGCTACAACCAAATGAGCCTTCAATCCAATCACCTTCGATTGCCGTAAACGTAAATTTCGTAGCAGATACAGGCTTGCTGTATATGGTAATATGATTGGTTTTCATGCAATTTATGTGAGTCTGTAAAACTGTAACTGTGGTGAATTTGATTAAAGGTAACGAAAAATATCCCTAGAAGGAAGCCAAAATAGCAATGAAAAATTGCTATAGGTACTGTTCACTATCTGTACATTAGGTGCTGACTACTTAACATGTGTGTTAGAATATCACATTCCATACGCTAACTTCGCATTTATTGAAGATGTTCACTTAAACCTATGTCTATAATGCTATTAATTTGATCCGCCGATATGATAATTAAAACAACCTAACATACAAATGCGACATTGTCCCTTATGACGCATATCCTATGCGCCTGTATGAGCAGCCCCCGCCCGCTGTCCCGAGGTGCATGGCGGGGGCTCATTGAGGCTGGCAGATGGCTGCAGCCGCTCAAAGGATCCCATCTCTGGATCTGACAAGGGCACTTGTGTGCGATGTACACGCTTTTAATGCCGGATAACAAGACATTTCCCAGTAGCTCCCTCTCTGCCTTTATCATAACATTGTTCTGTACTACGAATGCTGTGGCTGACTCGCTTTACCAATGCACTAACTGGAATTTAGCTTTGGAACCACAAACTAAGAGCTAATCATACGACTATGTTTTATATACTTCAACGTAGGAAAAGATTAATTTTAAACTCCATATAAAATGTTTATGGTATTGTAGAACACCAATTACGGAAAATGTTTGTTTATACGTTCAATTAACCCAAACGGAACAAAACGACATGGATGTATGTTTATGAATATAATTAATTATAATAGCATACTCGTAGTTTTGCTGCTTCCTAAAATATTTTTCTAACAACATACAATTAAAAACCAAAATGTCTTCCTGTAATATGTTCTAAAAAGGCGCAGTTACAGCTTCTTCCGCTTTATCCGGCATCCGAAGCAGCAGGGGCCATCAGATGTGCGCTCTACGACGCGCGGGGGACGCACAAATTTAATTAGAGCGTCTTCCCTAAGAAGGAGGAAGGAGCGAGTCGCCCCAACTGCGCTTCTTCCGTGTGCATAATTTAACTTCCATTAATATAAATGATGTGGTCGTGCGTACGCAGGCCCCCGTTTTATGTTACTATTCCAACTTCTGTAATGGCTTTGAACTGGTCATGTCGTAAAAAAGGAAAGGATTACTAGAGTTGGAATCATCTCATTCAAAAGTGTCAAGTTATTGTCAGGACATGAAATAATTTAGCACTACCCCTCGATATTGCAATACTATAGGAATAGCGTAGATGACCTTAAAGCGGCTGTAACATCCAGTTCTAGCAAGTAGGCCCAGGATACTAGAAGTGATTAGAAACTAAAGGGCGAAGAACTAGCAATCTGACTCCAATATTTTTCACTAATGCCATCGCAACTGCACTAGAAATGCTAAAAGCCATCACGTGAATGTATGTATAGAGTTTTTGTTAACCTTGGAAGAACCTGATAGATGTGATAATGTATATGTATACATAAGAGTAATGTTATTCCGCATATTCCAGGATTAATCTGTATGTGTAAAAGTTGGTTAACCACGTTCGTTTTGAAAGCATAAAAACCGACCCATTTCCAAAAAATGCTGATTTAATTCCAAATGTCATCCTCAGGCCTCAGGTACTCACGCGACGCGACGTCAAGGGTCTGTTCCCGCCAAGGGTGGCCTGTCACAAATAATGGGGAAGCCAGCACTAGATGAGCTTAATTAAAATGCTCCATAAGCACTACCTACCACATTTGTCTATCGGGTAACCTGGAACTTATATGTTTAAAGTAAATTCCTTTAACTGTAAAAGAGACCTTTCATAACATTAAATAATATTTATAATTGTTGGAAATAAAGTATCCTAAAACAGATGTATAAACATTTTCCCCGGGGAATCGATAATGCAAATGGAATGGAATATTTGGTACATTTTCAAAGCATTTCATTAATTCATTTCCATAACAACTTCCGCTTAATTTCATTTGTAAACATATTTCGCCACCGGATGTTGCCTGTCTAGCACTGTTTGCCAGTGGCTCGAGTGTCGCTAACTTTCCACCGCCAGCATATTCATTCATTGTTCATACTCATAATTAATTAATTGCTAATAGGCGAACGATTTGCCTACCCAAATGCATTTTTAATAACAGCGTAACACTACACTATTAAGTTCATTTAGCAACGGAATATACATGAAAAAGTGCAGGAATGTCAATAAAGCAAAACGGTTTCCTAGGATCAGAGAATAACGGAGCTACGACAAAGAAAACAGTAGCGATGTGTAAGTAAGTAGTAAGGTCTTAAGTGAAATTCTGTGTGATTCCAGGAACTGGTGCAATAAAGCAGAGTCTTAATAGAGCCTGTAAAAGAATGTTATGACAGTGTTGGCTGAGCGAGTGATTCGTACTGCACCTCGTTGCCCAACCTAATTAAGGGCCTCGCGGCGGCTGTTGACTCGGGGCTGCGGACCTGGGACTGCGACTATTCATATCTATTATAAAACATTGGCTATAAATTATCAGAGTACTATTTTAATACTTAATATCTAGTTCTTACTTCGCAATGGAGTAGTGGTGAAGTGTACCTATATTATGATTGACAAAATAATTAAACGTATTCAAACACAATGACAATATGTTGCTTTGATTCTGACATACCTTTACTATCGTAAAATCTTAATGTCGTTCTTGAGTTAGTATGTATTCTGTATTTTTTTAAATTTCAATATTATAGTTTCAATTAAAATCGTTCCATTTCAAATAAAAAGTATCACGACATAGTAACAGTTATACAATCATTCAATTGCCACATATCCATGACCGAGTTGATATGAGCAATATCGCATTTCATTACGAAATCTGAATAAATTCATTGCAGCTGAGCTTGGAGTGCGTGATTGCATTCTGTTGACTCAACGACAGGGGCCGCCTGCCGCGCGGATCCGCAGCATCCGCCATCCGCTGATTGGGGCCATAAAAGGCTAACAAGCCAATCGCCCCTCGACCGATCTGCTTCTGATCCTATTAACATACGATTACATACTGACAACCCTTTCAAAATTTTACTACTTGCATCAATAATGAATATCGTTTATATAGGCATATGTGTGGAGATGTCTCCTGCTGTGGCTCAGGGCTGAGTAAAGACAAGAAAAATGCGTTTGATTCTCGTAACAGAATTCTTAAAAGTATTTAACAAGTGCCTTTTAATGTAAATAATATCATGATATTCTACCTAATGCTGCATTGTAATATGACCGGAACTCTCAAGGGAACAAGGCAAAAAGATTCAATCACATATTATAATGTTTATTCCGTGTAGTTTTAGTAGAGTTTAAAGAAAAGTTTATTATTTGAATACAGGTAAACAAAGGATGCGAGTAAGTTGATCTACTTGAGATAAGATGATGGCGGCGGATACTTAGCCGAAGCCACACATGTCGTAAAGCCAAAGTTGAGATAGTGCTTCAAACGACAATCAATATGGGACTAACTTCACTGGATTGCAGCATAAGTTTTTCAATAAAACTTAGTTCCTAACTTTATTCATACCTCTGAGATAAGTGGCACATGGCACCTAGCGCGAAATTCGCTTCGTTTATGAACTAACATCTGAGTTAACAATTCATATCTTCATCATACATATAAAAATGTAGACATTTAATAATCATACGAGAACGTACCCTCGTAAACTACTGCTAATACATACATATACATACATTTCATTAATCAAAATCCCTTATATTATTGATTTTTTGATGATTGAGACAAACTTTTCGAAAATACTCGTTTATTAGAATTAAGAGCTAGTCACATAAAAGAATTTGTCACTGATAATATCGCTAATAGCAAATCATACCTGCTAAAACACGTAGCATCTACAATCGTCGGCCGTGCACCGAGAGTGCGAAGGCGTTCGCTGGGCGCAAAGGCGAGTGGCGAGACCTTAAAGTTGCTCCAAGAGTGCGCCTCGCGAGGGCTGATGCAATTCGCAACTTCCCCGTCGCGTCGCGGCAGATGCGGGCTCGTAAAGCGCTGAGGGATGCGCCCCGAATATTAAACCCACTTTATAGTGCATGATAATGCAGCGCCCGCCTCGTAAAAACAATATCGCCTATGCAGCGTTATGCGACTTACATGCCAATAGCTTATTGAGGGGGACCGGCTGAGGCCCCCACTCATGTAACCAACTTTCATTCGGTGCTTACATTTTCATGACAATATGCTCTTCTGTGAAGTTAATGCTAATAATGGCTAAATAATCAAAAAAACAACGTCATAAGGTTATTAAATACTCTTTACTGATGTCTATATTAGCCTCAACAATTTCGCCTACAGTGAAATATTGAACTATACCTCGTTAGCTAGCAATTAAAGGCTACTTTCCATTAACGATTGGTTATCAAAAATTGTGTATTGTGCATATGCAATCCATGATAACAGACTAGCCAAGTTTAATTAAGCGATTAATGTGCTACATTATGTGCTCATAACTATGTTAATTATTTTGTGAAGGTTTTTAGTATCACAGTTTACAGTGGATATTAATATTGGAACTACCAGTACCTAATAAATAATCTTCTTTTTTGAGCAGGTATAACTGCTCACCGTTGATGAAGAGAGAGCCGGCTTGGGCGGAACGTTGTTTGCGACTTAATTAGGTTAGTAAACGAACTGCAGCGAGAGCGGGCGGCCATCATACCCGTCACTTCCTCAAACAAAACAAGTGGGGAAATGCATTTAGTTTTCAGACATTCCAAATATATTACATGATTGGTCTTTCGTAAGAATAAACCAGTAATTTCCATTAAAGTATTGAACTGTTTAATGGTCTTCAATTTAACCATAACCATAACAATATATGTAGTTGTCTAATAATATGTAGTTCTAACAAAAACCTAAAGAATGGTCTCGATACACTAATAATGATCAGATGTGAAAATTACTTCAAAATTTATTTAAAGCTCTCTGAAGATACAGGAATTGATTTAACCCCGAGTTCCAATAATATAAAAATGCTGCACACGTATCAAAAATGCATTTCAAATTCCTTTCAACTCCAATCTCTTTCAAAGTCTCAACAGTTTTGTCAACCCTTTAAGGAGCGCATAGCCTGTCTATGAGCGAGTGTATCGCGCTGTGATAGATGGCGCCTCGATCGCCGCTCGGCTTCATTCGAGGAAGACGGATGGGGCGGCCGAGGCTCCCGTGGCTCTCAGCCGATTGCCTTGGGCCCAGGCGCTGCCCATTTGTAACGCCTCTAGGCATCGCTCACCTGCCCCGCCATGTAACGATTGTGCATACGCCCACGTGGATTATGGACTAGGCTGGCCTTAATGTAAAAGGCGAATGAATCATTTTGAATACTAATCACAGAAATGTGCTCTCGTGTTCTAATTGTTATAGGTGCTCAAACTGGTTGACAAAAAACTCAGAAGATGCAACATTAAGAAATGCTCTGAAGAATTCTTTTTACATCTGCGTTTGTCTCTCACGCAACATTGCTTAATTTGTCCATCATTTATTTAAATACAATTAAAAACGTCTTGCGTGGAACTTAACTCTTTACATGCATTTAAAGTCCCGCTATATGTTATAGACTAGTCATACTTTTTCATTTACTTTACTTTTTTATTGTGTACACAATTTAACAGGCTTAATTATTCGTGAAGTATTTAATAAAAATTAAAACATTACTCCGAATCTACTTCACTGATATCGAAGTACTTTTTTAAAGCTTATCACATTTGTGCGACTTACACCTTACGCCTTCGTAAGAGACCTCCTCCACGTCACCCATTAACACAAATATGTTTATAATTTTAAATCATCATTAATCTTTATGCTATTTTTGACCCTGTCACAATAACATGCCTAAATCAGAAACTGTGTAGGTATCGTGCTTATTCAAAGCAAAATTAAGCTACAGCAATAATTTATGAAGTGTAGATATAATTTCAAGCTAAGACAAACTTGTGTATCCCGGATGAGGCAAACTTCTCAGTGGCAGTTAATAGAGCACTAATAGTGGCGGTGATGAGGCTTCGGCCGCCCTGCCAGTCGTCCGGGAGACAAGTGGCACGGCGCCAACGAGAGCCTCGAGTGCACCAACTAAACATTTGCCTTCTCTAACGTTCGTCTAATGGACTTCACTCGGGCAGAGAAACGGCCAAGGATTTCAGGTGTATTTATCGAGGGAGTTTGGATATTAACATTAAGCACAAGATGTTGCATTGCATGCATTGATCGATTCCGTTATGTGCTTGTATTGAAGATAAAGTTTTGTACCTAGAAATCATTTCTATTGGTATTGTTTGGAAAGAGGGTCATATCTTAAGGTTACAGTTTTCATGAGACATTTCTTATATACTTAATATTCGCGTCTAGAGACCTAAATGAACTGAATATACACCTGAATTATAATAAATTTGACTATGATGTTTTGATATATTTGTAGACCGGAAGTACTATAATTTAAAAAAACTTTAATCTTACTTCTTAGCTCACTAATTTGTTCATATATTTTAAAGCGTGAATATTCACGTTTCCTTATTTCGCATACATGCCTGTATCCGTGTTAGCGAAAGCTCTCCGCGAAGTTTGTTGGCGGAGAACTTTAGCATTTTTGCCACCTCCCTTAAGAAGCGAACACGTGCAAAGCTGCCCCGATATGTGTAATCCAACTGCCTCAGAGTGCTTAGTTACCTGCCACGCCGCTGCAAGCAACTCCCGACCTAACACCCTAGAGACAGAGCTTAAATTCGCGTCCAAGCAGCCTTTATATTGTAAGTTTTTGAAGTCGGGAACTGCTAAGAAATTTAGAGCTGTTACGGTGTGACTTTCTCGTCACTCCTTTGTTCTTGGAAACAACTGAACTCGGACACATTGGGCCACTATCCCCGCTGAGGCTGAGGCTATGAAACCGGGGGTCGTTACGACGCTACTATCCATTATATTAGTAGTACTTGTACTAGCATTCAAATGATTTTGTTAGAAGCGATACTCTTACATATAATAATAAGCAACACTTAATGACGGAGTACGAAATAGGGTGTTGAGTGAACAATGAGCTCTCGAGATCTACGATTACTAAGGTACTAGTAGAACGTGACTTGGGTACAATATATAACCGAATTAAAGAATGGTTATGAGAGGAATTCATGACACATGTAGAATTAGTAAATTTCGTGTTAGACGGAACTTATTTCGAATGCTTATTAATATTACGGCTTGCGTAAGCGATTAAGATTTAATTGAATAATTTAATGTAGTGGATGCTTTCTTCATATTGATTCCATCATAACACTGATAGTTGTAATAAAGTTAACAAGAAGAGAAGCTCGACAATCTGTCCATCCCAAAAAGTATTTCAGCCATGAGTATGTAATGGAGGGCGCACTATTGGAGCACTGTGTAGCGGCGACCTCCGAGGCCCTCCCTGCATGTTTCACGAGTCGCGACCTCCTGCATTATTTACATTCGCAAACCAATTTGGGGACGTGATCCTCGGCTACTCGAAACTGTTCTGTTTTCTTACGCTATTGTTATGTTACATTTTATAACAAACTATATTTATATTTGCATATCAAATCATATGTTGGCAAATAATTAAGAAACATAATCTGCTTTGATTATATAAATACATGCATTCTGAAAATCGTAGACAGATAACCGATTCGTCACATTTATTTAGTCAATCTGTCAGTCGTAGAAAGATTAAATATAACTGTACGACTAAAAAATTAACTTATTAAGATTGTCTTCTCTCATGATAATATTATTATCTACGTCATAATTCTGCTGAGACTTGTTTATTAAAATTCCAACAAGCTATGGAAAAACGCCTGTAAATTTGTAATTAGCAAAAAGCTACGTATTGTAACTTATGCTTACATCACTGTTAAGAATATGAACTAATATTTATTACTGTCTAATGATTTAACAGCATTGAAATACAATTCATTCAATTCTAAAGTAGCCGTGGTATGAAAGGATCAAATGAAATTAAGAGGAAAAAAATAAGATATTAATATTAAAATTCAACATATTGCTGTATAAAGAAAGTAAGAAAACACTTTATTCACTGCACCTTAATACAAACATTACGCATTAAAATAAAATGACACAAGCGAATGAAAGAGATGAATAAAACATAAAAAATAAAATGGAAACCCTGATGCAGTGAAAAGGTGCTGCCTCAGTAGGTATACGATGCAGCTAAGCTTCATCACTGGTCCTCTGGAAGCACCCGATTCGAAATCTGTCAGAAGCTGCATATAATAAACAGTTTTGCAATGCTTAACACATGACCAAGGCTTCGTCGTATACTCTCTTTTTCATAATTATGAACCAGTTTAGTACGTTGTATCTGCACAGTATTACAACGGTCTGCTCCTCTCAACTATCGTCGTGCACCCACGCACGCAATGCATCAACATGTAATTGCACTGAAATGTTAGCTCCAGATACTCATTATCATTTCTGCACCTCAGCTGTCGAATCGTATTTTTATACACAGCAGAATAAAAATCTTAAATGAGCTACACAAAGGGTTTGCGTATTTATACATACAATATGAATTAAAGCTTGAAATAATCCATGTTTATCTCAATTAGCAAGTCAAACGTGACTTCCATGTTTATGATTCTAAGTATGTTTATCATATGTACATCTTAGTACATAATCGTTATCCTTACTTGTTTACCGAATACTTGTTTCAACCAGTTCAAATGTAACAACACCGTTAGGTCCGCTAAGTAAGTCGATGCGGAGAATGCGCATAACTTGTTTAAAATCGCTTATCGCCCCACACGGCTGGGCAAAACCCTCGGCCACTGCTCGGCTGATCACTTGCATTCGGAACAAGTTTTCCTGCATCGCGGTTGTGTGCAATGCACTGATAACCTCTGTGACATTCATCTCAAAGTCACAAAGTGATATTGTGCAAGTTACCTAAGGAACTATCTATTAGCAACAAATTTAAACGTTAACCGAGTAACTTTGAATAATATGAAGCTGAACGTTGCAACCTTAGTTTTGGTTGTTTGGGTGACTACAGGCCAATGCTTTACGTGGAATCCTGAAACAGAACTCAACGATCAAGAGAAACAGATAATCAGGCAGAAATGCGATGTCAATAACGCACTCCAAGCTTACCCAAGACTGGCGGAAGCCACGAAAGCCTTCTTGGTCTGCGTCGAAAGCCTACACGACGACTACCCCATCTACAGGAGAGAGGTGGGAAACAAAGACTTCAACAGACTTTACAACATTCTTTGTAAGAAATCAACACGATTTTCCAATTGTGTCTACGATATTGGTGAAGCAGCAAAGCCTTGCATCGACGATACTGAAAAAGATAACATTGGAACCTTCCAAAAGGTATTCGAAAACACATCACACACATTTTGTGCCAACGGAGGCTCCATCATCCAGAAGTACATTGCGGAAGGTGGTCTTGATTGTATGAAGGACAACGCTGGCCACCTGGATGAGTGTCTGAAGCCAGAGCTGAGGTCCATGAACTTCTTGGAAGAATTCATTCCTTACAAGATGAGGTTCCAAGCGCTGCTGTCCACTAGGTTTGACAAGGGCACCTGTGATATGTTCAACATTTTCAGAACGTGTCACGTGACTTCCCTGGTGTGCCCCAAACCCATCTACACGAATGTTTACGAGAAAATATTCAATATTATGGAAGAAGTTTCTCAGTGCAAGTTTACATAAAAAGTTTTAAAGAAATGTATGTGTTTTTGTTTATTTTATATATGTTTATAACATAGTTAGCAATATTTGTCATGATTTTGAAAATTACAGATTTTATTCACGCCTATAATCTTAGGGACGACAGACAGAGAGCATCGATCGTCATCTTGAACGATCCTGACAAAGCTTTCTTGCCTTACACACACATAAAATTTCCCATGTTTGCTCTTCACGCTACAAACACTCACCTTCTTTAAAATAAAATACAATTGTGATTTTTCACCAGAATTTTGGGCATGGACTATAAATTTCTATATTTGATGATCAACAGTAGAATTTAACTGTATGAACTATTTATGTATGGAGTTTGAAGATAATCCTCTTTTCCTTATCAAATATTAAAACATAAATTATTACAGACTAAACACAGCGTTACTGATTTATCTCTATAATTATATTATCATTGCATAATTAATGCACACATAATACTCGAATCTGTTTTCCTTCACCGTAATCCTAGATACAAAATAGAAACATAATATTACGAAGAGACATATATAATTAAGGGTATCAGTACAAGTGCCTTGGAAGAACCACTGAGCCTACCCATTACGTATCCTAAAGGAAAACTGTAAGCTATAGGTGTTAAATTCAATCTCCAACCATAACTCAAGCCAATCGAAGTTATAAGAATAAAATATCAATTTAAATGATTTCACTGTTTGCGTAATACAACACTTCTACGATAAGGGAAAATATCACGATTAAGCCGGCCTTTCTTAATAATAGACAAGAGCCAGCGCCTGTACACGGCAAAATGAAACACGTGCTGTTACTTACGCTGACTAAATGACCTGCTCCTCAATTACGCACATGAATACACGAAACTCTGTCTACTCATCAAGGCATAACGGTCGTGATGTAGATGACATGTATAGGTATGCGAAGATTTTCAGTGAGCATTGGCCACAATAGTTTACGGCGCGTTCGACCTTTGCGTCTAAATCCGCTTCAGTGTTTACATGGAGCGCACATATAAAGACTACATCATCGAGTTACGTCATCGAAACACATTCGTTTTTATTTCTCTACTTGAAAATTATGAGAGTGTGCAATGGATATGCATAATACCAGCAATGGATTCCACAACAACATCGCAATAGTACCGGTAATAATTTAAGAATCATACTAACCTCAATGACTCGTCTTAGTCACTTTAATCAGTTTTGCAATAAATTAGTTAAATAATATGAGAGATTTTCCACCCAAATCAGTAAATTCAGTTTAAATAATTATTTACAATAGTATCATAATATATATTTATACCAATAGAAATGACAAACAAAACTTACATTTCTTAAGACTATGAAGCCATTAGTCAGAATAATAGCAACAAACAAACACTCAATATTACTGGTTGTTCGTATGCTTATTCTTAACTGTTAGTGTACTCGTATGCTCTAATGTAACCATTGAACAGATTATTGCCCAAGTTCGTGGCGCAGCACAGTTTTCTTTTAATGTGACGTCATCAATTGCTCAACGCATCGTAATTAGTTTCCTGATATTAAGGATCAGTATGAATAATGGCACCTCACAAGCGGCAGCATCTCTCGCCAAAAATACTCGCATGTCCTATATAAGATATATTTAGCGCGTTGGCTCCGACCGGGATGTCTCGACCAGTTGAACGGAGATTGTGCGTCGATTGCAGATCCATTCCGATTCGAAGGATCATTTTAATTAATCATTATTGTTTAATGTGAGGCCGCGACTGCCGCGACTGTGATGGCACCTGACTCCCAGTGATATCGGATGTATTGTGATCTCAAGGTAAACGCCAATCTCATTGCACTAAAATAAATTCCAGAATTGTGGACACTACTCATTACTAATTCTCACCTATTTCTACATAATCCCACGCAAACGTTACGCGAAGTCAGTTGTATACGTTCACACGGATAGGAAATGTTGTGTTTTTAGTTTGTAAGTGCAAAGTTAACGCTTCGCTGGGCCCGGGGCATAGAGCAGGCTAATCATGACAAAACACTGACGGGCGCCCGGTAAAGTTTAACTTTGCATAAGTTGTTTATTTCGTTTTTCATATGGAACATGCATTTTCACCAGATCCAAACGCTCCGCCTAGTAAACTAAACAGTTATGAATGGGAGGACTTACGGAGAGATCGTGAATCAGGAAAGTACCCTTGGACGCATCTGCTGAAGCCACCCCTGCAAGGGGAGATCACCGCCGAAGACATCATCCGGGAGACGACGCCGCTGAGGATGTCGCGAGAGCACTCCAGGTCCCGCACGCGCTCCCCCTCCTTCAGCGGGGAGCAGAGGATCCTCAACCTGGACGCTTCGCCAGGCAGCAGCCGCCGCTTCGGCGCCGACGGCGAGGTCATCCACATCGCCAACTTCTCTAAGGAGGTGTCCTTGGATGAACCAGAACAGGACAATATTGACAAAGCGGTGAATGAGTACATTGGCAGTCAACCTGCTGAACAAGTGGTGATTCAAACACAAAAACCTAAAACGGTTTTGCAGAAAGGAATCCTGAAACGTAGAGCTCCAGATAGGAATAATTATGTCGGTGCATCGGAAACCAGAGAAAAAACAAAATGTTGTCATCCATTAGTAAACAAAATCAAACATCTTGCCGATCAAACCACAAACAAAATTAAGAATGAAATTAGAAAATCACCTCAATTCAAGAAAAAGAAAACCGAAGAAACACAAGAAATTAGGGTATTGAAAAACTCTCCAACTTCTGATCGTCGACAGAAGTTTAGTGCTATAAAATTGGGAGACTCTGATGAAATGAGTAAGACTATGAGTGTTGACGCCAGTCCAACGCAAGCTAGAAGGAAGGAGCATATTTATGAAGATGTCGGCGAAGCGCTCAAAGAACCACATGGCATACAGTTCTGTCCAGAGGTCACAGAACATGAAATAACGGAAACAGAAAGCTATGGCAATGAAACCGACGAAGACAACGCTTCGTTCCAAGATAGAGCTACATTGAATTCAGCTGACCCTAGTCTGATCGCGGAAGATAACGGCGACGACTTACTGGGCGACGAGCATGTTATGGAGAAATTGCATTCTGTCAGTGAGAAGAAGGAGAAGAAAGTAACAAGAGTGCTCGTACAATATGCCGACGAGGCTGACGAACCGGATGTAGATGAGATCTTTCAAAACCAACTAGATGAGGCAAGAATGAATAATGAATCTCCGAACATAACGATCACTGAGATCACGGACGAAACTTCAGAAGCAGTTCCCGAAACCAAGACTGAGGTTTCAAATGAGCCTGTGGGCCACCCAGACAAAGAAAATCGTGCAGAAGACTGGTCGAAACCTGGCAGGTGAGTTAGTTTTGTCTTTATGGATAAATATTATCATTATTTCAACAAGATGATTTGTTTAAATTTAATTTGTTTAACTAGTCCTCTCAAAAATATGTTAAAACTGAAATAGCAATACAAATAAAAAAAATAGTATCTACCATAGCAAATTCATTTAATTTAAAATGTATAAAAGCATGATAATTGTGTGAGATAAGTTTTGTGGTAATTGTTTATCAGAACAATCATTGAGTCGCCTAATCGGCGAGGGCGCTAGTTATAACTGCTGTTAAATATAGAACAACCTCAGACGTCTTTCTGCAAATATCATTAGTACTTGAAAATTGTCATTAGAGAATAGTGCTCGCAGTAATTTTTAGTTAAAAATTATTTCTTATTTGTAATTCACTAATGTAGTGAATAAGTAATTTACGTAATAATCATGGGGCCATCATAGTTTAATCCTTCACCATGAGTACCCTAAGAAAATGGTCATCTGTGGGAGGCGCGCCTGCAATTAAACCCATAGTGCCTTCGAGGGAATGCAGCCAGCACCCCACAGTGCCCAGTGTGCGCTGCGGGTGCCAGTTTTATCAGAGTGAATCCCTTTTGCCCGAGAGGCTGAACCCTATAGGAATACGGCCGGCGTCGAGAGCCAAAACCGTGTCGTGGAATCTCAAGTGAGTGTTCGAAACCTATCATAGAAGTGTTCTATGAGTGTTAGTAAAAGTATTTCTCCAAGACGCGTCATAAACATGCGCCCGGTATCCGCTCCGTCTAAAATGAGCGGCCGACGCGGTTGGCCTACTTGGGGCTAACCTAACATTAATTTACTTTATACCAAAAGCCCTCGTCTCGATGTGAATAAAGTTTGTATAAAAATATATACAAAGTTGTTTGTGTTTAGATTGAGTAATGTCTGATTAATGCGACTAAACATCATAACGTAATTAAATGAACGGGTCGTTAATGACTCGTATTCGTGTTTGTGTATTTTTAATAGGTAGGTTTTACTAAGTAATTTTATCACGTTCTAGTCTTTAATTTAAAAAAAATGGTATCGGAACACTAATCATACAAACAGGGTAATTTTGTTTCAAACGACGAGTCAGTCAATAAAGTAAAAACATTCATAGCCCAATTTAATTTTAGTATTTGTTAAATACTTAAGTTGTTTAAATATTTAAATTGATCTCCAAATGAATCTGTATTTTATGAATGTGTATTAAACTATATTTGCTAAATGTTTGATTTTCATAATCCTTTTTTGTTTTGCAGTGATCATGAATACGAAATTATAGGTGTGCCACCCCCAGACATAACCCTCACCACTCCAAGTGTTGACGATTCCCACGACGAAGAGGCGAGAACACCTTCGCCGGCGCAGAAGTACGCCGCGCAGACATCGGAAGACGATGAGATGCAAGACGAGAGAGACACGCAGAACCCAGAATCAGATCTCTCCTCTGCAGAGATGTTGCAAAAGACAATAGAGGATAGATTTTTCGCCAGTTCGCCTTCTTCTATGTCCAGAACAGAATGTGAGATCAGCACGAGTCAGGTCGATTCTTCTGCTCTTGAGAATTTGCCTCTGAAAAGAGACAGCAGATCGAAGAACAACGAAAGCTTGGATAACAGGATTCAGCAAAGGATCAAAGAGGGGACTGGCAAACTGAAAGACCAAGCGGGCAAGCTAAAAACGAAGTTACAGAGTATGAAGACGAAACAGTTTTCTATGCCAGAGAGGCCTAAGTTTAGCTTACCCGAGCGACCTAAATTCAATTTACCTGATAGACCAAAGTTTAGTTTGCCCGACAGGAGAAAGTTTAGTTTGCCAGAGAGAACGAAAACAAAGAAAATCAGCACTTCTGAAAACGTTCCAACTACTGATCGAAAGAAATTTTCATTTCCTGACCGGCCCAGATTCCACGTACCTGATCTACCGAAGTTCAGGATGCCAGACCGTCCGAAACTTAATTTCCCTAGTTTATCCAGAAAAAAGGAATACAGAATCGAAACGGTGTCACTGGGCTCTCAACCAGAGCTGCGGAGCACTAAGAAGGAGGAGTTCGAGGCGAGGACATTTCCTCGATTGTTTGCGAGGAAGAAGAAGAACACTCCACTGACATCATCTTCTCCCACTTTGAACAGAGACGAAACTCCACCTCCAGCGCCTGTTTTCCCTCGAGTTAAAAAATCTCATAAAAATGTAGAGCAGATACCAGATACTCCTGAATACCCTCGGGAATACGGGACGCTGGAGAACTACGGTGCTGACATGGCAGGATCTGAAGATGCAGAAAAAGAAAACACGCACTTGGAGTATTCAAGGTCTCTCAGTGGAGGTTTGAGTGACGATAGAATAATTGAAATGGTGCCCAGTACCTTGAACTACTCAAACACTGGAGACGAATCCAAACAAGAGTGTAGCCATGTTCTAAACGAAATCAACAACGACGAATTCTTTATCCGACCGAGAGGCATCTCTCGAGAAAATATTCAAGTTCGGGAATACTTGAGTGATGAAATCAGACAGGCGTTCAACATTCCCCGAAATGCGTTGTCCCAAATGGACCACTCCGCTGCTGCGAATGGCCACTTGTATGACAATGACATTGACGGTGACCCAGATCTTGAACTTGATTATATGAACGATGAAATGAAAATATCGACTGAAGATTTCAATGACAGAGACGATGGATATGATACTCTGCCACCCCCCGTGAGGCCATGCAGGACGAAGCGGAAGAAAAAGGATGTTGAGTCCCTGAAATACATCGACGACAGCCTCAACGCGAGCGTGCAATTCAGCGAAGTCGATTTAGGGGCTGCCGAAGAAAACGTTTCGGAGATCGAACAGCGATTCGCTTATTCAAATCAAAGCTCTCACATCGATGACACCGAGGAGCAGTCAGTGCATCAGTCTGAGCAAGTGTTCATTGAGAGCTCTCCGGCGCAGGCCCAGACGCTGCCGCACGCCCCAAAGCGCAAGAAGAAGATCAAGGGAAAGCAGTTGAAGCATTCGTCTTATAACGACTTCCACGAGCTCAGTGAAGAGATCTGGAACCTGCACAATGGCGCTCCAGATGTAAGTAGCCGAGACTGTTGTTGCTAACGCTCTTCTACTAATGTGAACTGACTTTACTGCCTTAATTATAACCACCGGCCATTGTAGGGAACGATGCTGGTCTTAACATTATCCGTTTCTTTTTAACGACTGCAGTATGCTAACAAGCTTCCTTACTATGTTTCATCATAGATAATTACTAATTAATATTTTCAGGAATAATGCGCTTCAATTACAGCCTAATTTAATAAATGCGTCCACAAAGCTTAAGTTGAGGCTAAAGGAATCGCCCTCCAATCGAAACGTTACATGCCAATAAACACGACACTGGAATGATTGGGGCTGGAATAGTAATATGACAAAAATGGTATTAATCTGTTAGTGAATACTGATGCCTGTTATCCCTTCCAGGGTAGGCAGTTCGTCAGGGTCGTTACTCTCGACCAGCCGCGATACGTTTTATACAAAATATGGATCATTAAGGTATGAGCGGGGATCAGTCATTGTTTCGTGGCATGAAAGCAGTTTCATGGTCACTTGGAATGTCTATAAATATGCGCCGGGTCCTCCATCTCACGCATCACCGCTTTTAGTTACTCCTTCATCAATGGCCGAAAGTAAACAATCATCTAGCTTTCAATCTCTCTTCGAGTAATGCCCTTTCATATCGATTCATATTCGTGTATTTCCTTGTTACTACTTACTTTTTTATATTATGATAGTTTATTGCTAAGGTTACGCGTAGATTGCTGAAATCCTTGTAAGCCATGATTAAACGTTTTTTTCGTTGAATTAAACGTATGCACGTTACGGCAGCATATAATAGAAAAATAGAATTAATAACACGTATTGACGTATAAACTGTTTATAAGCTCATTCTTAAATAGTAGTTTATTTTATTTGGAGTTAGGTGTTATGTAAAACTTAAATTAGAAGAAAGTACAGGAAATGAACATTAATGAATGCAGCAAAAAGGTTTCTACACCTAAAAACACTAGTCTATTGGAATACGATATCAAATGTATAAGTACGACCTGTGTTATTCAGTGCATTTACTTTTTTATTACTTTGAATCCTTAGGATATCATAAGGCACTCATGTTTAGTATTAAATAAAACTGTACAAAAAGGTACTAAACAAAAAAAAGTAGATGTAATGTATTCAAGGAATGTTTGTAACAAGTTTGTTCATATGTAGAGGGCAACTTTTGCTATGATAATTAATCAAATTATTTATTTTAACTGGACCTTTATTTAAATACGTATATTTAGTGACAAAAAATACATTAATCAAAGCTTTACTATGATCTACATGAATAATCATTGTAACGATTTACACTGGAAGTGCATGGCAGCAGTTTATATAACAACTTTCATCATATAATATTTAATAATGGAATGTCATCATGAAATAAATAAATTCCGCATCTGTTTGGACATTTACTAGTTATGAAATCGCTCGCTGATCTACTCATTTATCAAAATGTACATTTGCTACAGTTCACATGTTTGGTTTCCTCATTTTGTGAGCACTAATAGTCGTGCGTCTCATGTGCCCAAGTAGTTAGAGAGTGGAGATGTTTGCTTTACTTATTCAGCCGCTCAAGGAGCCAATCACGAGCTCAGTCCGATAACTTTGTCACGTCACTTACCTAACGTCAATTACCCAATCAGTAAAGATCTACTTTTAATCAACAACAAAAACTTATTCGGAATAATTAACTTTTACTAAAACAGAGTGTTTTTATCCTTAATAAATTATATTTATTTCTTCTAAACAGCCAATTAAGATATTAAAGTATGCTTCGTTTTATTCAGTATTAGAAAACAGTCTAATAAAAGTGTCAAGCCAAACATTCACTGTTCTATAATTAAAACGACAGATATTTTATCACTGAAAGAAAGTCTGCGACCTGAATTCCTTAACCACAAAATATGTGCCCAGTCGTGCACTAGCAAACTGTTTATAACGTATTTATAAATTTAACGATATATGAATAAAACTATATATTTATTAAAAAAAAGATTATAAATAGACTAAGAAGAATCAAACTTCTATGTAGACAAAAAAAGAAAAACTTATATCAGAAATAAACATTTATACATAAATAAATGATTGTGTTAATAATACAAAAACCACCCAACAGTTATAAAAAATAGATTTTATTAAATATAATTGACAACAACGCTACTATACAGATTACGTTAGATAAGAGCACAAAATATTGATACTGATCTACATGTTATATTTTCTATTCATTTTAGATCTCATTCATATGAAAGTGTAAATACAGAAAAGAAACTGTGAGTTCGATTAAAGTTGAATTCGAGTTCAGTTGAACACAAAAATATATCTCAGTGACATGAATTTGGCCGCAGCCCAAAGACGATTATGAATAAATAACCTCGATATGTTTTGTTATTTTTAGAGATTTTATAAAAACGCCTTGGTTTTAGGACGCTCTTACCAGCTGTTCCCGTTACGATTTTTTACATTTGGGCTCCATTCGAGTTACGTCACGAACTGTAACCGTGAAAGAGATTTAGAACAAATTGTCTGTTGCCTCGTTGTAACTATTATGACACAAATAACTTGCAGCTAACTCGAAACGAATAACTTCTGTAATGCGCAACTCAACTAACGCTTTATTTTATACGTAACAAATATCTACTTAAAGCTTGTGTTCGGAATACAATACGAGTATATTATCTTACTAAACGTTTTGCATATTATAAATAACGTTTGCTAAATAATGTTACTAAGCTTGAGAAAGAATCCTAACAAAATATGTTGAATGTCTTGATTCATATCGTAACTTGACGTGATCGTTTTGGTTTAAAATAATGAAATTGTATTTTCATTTTACTATGACAGTAATTAAATGTAGTTCTAAATTTCTAATGTAAGAATCTAAATTACGTTGCAATTAAAACTCAGGAAAGCTGACATAATATATGATTGTAAATTATAATTTAAAAAAAAACCATTATTTTGCATATCATCAATCATACTCGAAAACATCACAATTGCTGTTATATTATCATAACTACATAATTGAACTATTTATTTGCAGCTGACGTCATTCCGAGTTGAGGATGAGTTCATCATTTCCCGGGCGGAAACGATGGATACTAGTCCGATGCCTCCGCTGCGGAGCAGGAACCGGTCGCGCAGCTGCCTCGGCACCTCGCTGGGCGACGACGACCGCACCTCGCACGGCGCAGAGTCCCTCGCCATGGACACGCAGCTGCTCCCCTCGGAGGACAACGCCGACAGCAGCAAAGGCACGAGGCAGGAGAGCCCCGACTACGCCACCGTGGAGAAGCGCTACCCGAGCACATCCGTGTACGAAAGCTACGGAACCACTCCCCCCGCGAGGCAGCGGAAGAGCAACAGCTCAGATCGCCTGTACTACACGCTGCCAGCAGGAGACGCTCCACCGAAACGCCATCCCAGGAAGAAGTCGTCTACGAGCATGACGACTCTCAGAAGCGCAAACAGGTCTGCCAATGGAGACACAACTCAGTACGTAGAGATCAACAACGGTAGAGCAGAGGAGGTTCACAGAGATCTACTTTCAGGTGGAATCCTGACCAAGATGAGGGACAGGCCTCTGCCTCCACCCCCGAGGCCACCGCGAGGCCCCAGGCAATCCAAAAAGTCATCAGACTACCAGGGCTCACAGGATAATTCTGAGAATAATGTTAGCACAGAGGTATCGTACATTCAGGAACCAAAGAGGGATGATTTGGTAGAAGTCGAGGTGTCCACTCAAACAGACCAACTACCTGACGATATGGACTATGAGCTCGGAGTGGAAGATATTTCGATGTCAAGCTCTTTGAAAGATCTCATTGAAGGTCAAGACCGACGAGAATCTCTTACGGGAGTTTCAGAGAGTCCTAAGCCATCCGAAATGTCTAAGCCTTCCGTCGTTCGAAGTTCCCCTACGGTCGTTTTGGTAGAACGCAGAGCTTCCAGTCCTGCGTTTGAAAAGGAGCATGAAATATTGTCTGGTTGTGAAGATGTATGTTTCTCACAAGTCAATGAGCCTGAGTTGCCCGAAGTGCCTCCTTTGCCTGCCCCTAGAAGTGGTCGCAATTCACTGACGGGACAGAGAAAGGAAAGCAAACCGACTGTTGTCGAGAGTAATTTGGAAGTAAGCAACGAAACAAATGATTGCTATTTAAATAACCTGGTCACTCAGACTTTAAAAGTTACAAATCTAGACGTAGGTCGCTTAAATGTTTCCGAATTGCAGACTAACAAAATCATCGTTTCTGAAATTGAAGGAATGTCCCTTCACGTTTCTAAGTTAGACTCTGAATCTGGAAATATAACGGTGAGTGGCATCGAATTTTCACAGACTGTGATCGATGAAATCGTCAAAAAGTTTGCTCAGTTACAAGCCAGCTCTACATCCCACGAAGAAACGACCACATATTACGAAGAACAGAGTAAAGTGAATCAAGAAGATGGAGAAACGCAAGGAGATAAGACGCAGGGCCCCCCTGTCCCACCTAGAGTGGAAAGCAGTCGGATAGAGTTCACGTCCTCATCTGAGAGGCCTCCGCCACCCGATCTGAGTTCTGTGATATACTCGTATCTGCAGGAGTACCCCTTCGCCCCCGCCGCCCTCTACAACGTGAGGCCTCCGAGGGACAGGCCCTTCACGGAGTTCCACGAGTCGCAGCACCAGGCGCCTCACCAGAACCGCCGAGTGAAGAGGAGGCACGCGGAGAGGAGACACAGTGACTCCTCCAGCTCCGAGAAGGAGATGCGAAGGCCCTCGCCCCGGCGGATGGGCACCCCTGCCAAGTCCCAGGAGCCCTCCATCGGCGAGGCTGGGGCGCAGTTCTTCCGCGTCTGCTCCAACTCCGTGAACAGAACTCTTAGGAACATATTCAACCACTTCATGTCCCACATCAGCGGCACCGAGGAGAAGAGGGACGTGCAGATGGCGCTGGTGATATTCCTGGTGCTGATCGCGGGCCTCATCATGTTCGGCCTGAGCGACAGCCGCGCCGTGCACCACCACCACTGGGAGTTCTTCAACCCCCCCGACGAGAACAAGAACATCTGAGTGAGACTGAGCGGAACATTCAAGTGTCTGGCGCATTTAACGTTATGTAATTGTGGTGCTGTTTGATACCCCAGCGATCGTGTCCTGTATAAAGTTAAAAGGATTCTAAATCCAAGCATTTTTAAACTGAATATAAATATTTGAGAGCATAGGAAAAACGAATTTAGAAGAAATTAACTCCTTATTAGAAATAATATTGTATTACTAGATTATATTTATATACATATAGATTATATTAATATTATCTGTCTAATGTTTTATCTGTTTTTGGTATAATATACATATATGCCAAAACTGATTTTTGTAATTACTAAAATGCCAATGTATATTTATGTATATATATTTATGATTAACTATTAAACGTATTAGCTAAATATTTTATTTGCTTTATTTTCCCATCAAATATTAATACTCACGGTAATACTCTTTAGTGACCACTGTTTTTCATTGCTGTTTTTTGATCTTAAAATATTTATTTATAATTTTCTTGTTATAGTGTTATATAATGCTAATTAAAAGACTTAATTGTTTTAAAATAGATATGTACTAGAAATAGGTAATTTTATTCAACTATTATTACTCACAAGACTCAACTACTACAACTCAACTATTAGCTCAACAATAATAATATAAATGTCAACATTATTAAGTAACAGCATAACAACGATACTTCTAAATCAGTCCTTATTAAAAATCATACACGTAGAACGCTCCTCCAAAGTCACAACAACTTAAGCTCATAATTTACATGAGCAAATCTTCGCAAGCCCACAATAGAACTATTCGGAGCGAGTGGCAATAAGTCGCTCGCGTTAACCGGTATCTAATATTCACGCTAATCCCGCTGCCCGTGACAGACGAAATGAAGCTTTAAACGTCCCTTAAACGTAAGGAATTAGGCGGAACGAGGCCCTCCTCATTTGCGCTCTTCCACCTGAATTTCATTTGAGGACGGGATTACGCCGCTCGTCCCGAGGGAGCCTCCACTGCTGATTGCTTTGTTTATGCCGGTGGCGTGTGTTTATGGCGCCATTTGCATACGCGCCCCAACTAGGCGACAAGACGTGGTCAAGGTGATAGGAAGCTGGATATGTTATCACCTTACTGTTTCATTGTACCTATGTAATACCTATGTCGATTTTACAATTTACAAATACATAAGTAGACAAAGCAGCATTAATATTGAGGCTGTGGTTTTATAATATGGAATGGACATCACAGGATGGACAGGTTGCAGACTTATCGCCAAATAGATCCCTTGAATCGGTGGTCCTTTAGTCGCCTACGACATGCTGAGATCAACGGCAGTCAGTTTGCATTCTTTTTACTACTCAGCTAGTACGGGACAGGGGATAGTGTATCTAATTACTACTCCCTCACGATTTTATAAAGATTTCTCTTTTGATTTGCCAATTTGAGTTTTACAGGATGCAAACATGAACAGCTACTCAACAAATTAAATTAAGAACATTCCTCTTACAGCGTCCTCGAAACAATTCATTCACATGAAAGTTCCAAAATACTCAGAAAACTGCACAGCACTGTACGAGTATATAAAAATCATGTCCTTTTATTGGATCAGGTGTTTCTCTCCGGCAGAGGAGTCGGCTGCGATTGGCGCTACTTACCGAGGCTTATCATTGACGTGTGAGGCAACTTATGGCCAAGAGAGCACTTTGGGCTAAGTAGGTGCGAGGGCGGCGGCTTTCGGCGTTCCCCTTGTTTCTCTTCAGTTAGAGATAACATTAAAATGTTTGAGCTTTTCGTCAAGTTGCTTCCGTAAGCGGCTTTCCATATTCAGCGGTGTACGTGCGTTGTTTTTGTTTCTTAAGCGACCGCCTTTTGTCTCTTTTTACACATGTACTCAAACAGGCTTTTAGCTCGCAAGATCTTCGTACATAAAATTACTTAAAATTGAAACTCAAGTGTCAGGGTATTCCCACAGGATTCAAGATGCCAATAGGTCATTACAAAAAGCACGTTTGCCTTACAATATTAAATTTTCCGTTTCACAACAAAAACCCAATGTTTCACAGTAACAATGTGTTGCCATGTGTTGCCAGAGAAAGGAGACATTAACCGAATATTGGTTAACCGAAATATGAGAGAGGAGCGCTGCAATTTTTGCCGGTGTTTCCCAAACAGGTAATGAAGCGATTTCATTTAAACGGAGCATTCCCGCTACAAGCCAACAATCCCACAGCAATTATAATTTTACACAAAGCGCGCCGTCTGTTCGTTTGTAGCACATCCAACGTTAATATTCCATTTTCATGAATATTTATCAACAGTTTCATTCGAGACTAATTGAATATCAACAAACGCCCTTTGAGCAGTCGCAGGGCCCAGCCAGAGACACGCTCTAATTGAAATTATCGATCAACGGCATTAGATGCTTTTTGCACATAGCTCCATCATATGGGGATTGCCCCATCATGCTACTCTGGACTGTGAATAGGATAGGATGGTAACTAGCTTCATACCTTCTTAGTACATCGTAGGATATCAGCTAAATGTTTAGCACAATGACTAGCAACCTGACATCAATATTTCGTATTTCATGGTAATCCAGGTCCAACCCAAACGAATTGTGAGACATGAGTATTTAGACCTAAGTAACTCATTAATTGTCACCCCTTACAAACATAATAAATTCACGACTTAATCATGGCCTGACTTTATTATGTTCGTAATATACCAGAATTATTGTGAACTCAATTTATTGTTCGTGGTATCGCAGTAACTGTAATGACGATTTTAAGTCATGGATTTGTAAGTTATATTGAGTTGTTCAACTTCAGCATTGTGGGCTCTTGCAAATCAGGAAACAGGTATCATTTTGCTTCAGCAAGGAGCCTTTTCTATTAATATATTAACGAACACGTGTAGCCTGGCAACCCTTGGCAACTAGAAGATGTGTACTTAATCCTATCTATTGGCCATATCCTCAATTGCGAATTAAGTGATTTAACCACTACGTGATAGGTAATGTTCCATGGCAGGTTCAACGCCTTACTATTGTGTATTCTAAAAAATAGGTAGATTCCTTCACGATGGGAAAACAAAAATCTGCATTAGAATAAGTGGGCTTCATGGAAAAAGTGGAAGTAAACAACGATCACCATTTCGCCCTATTCTATCTCATCAAGCATATAATAAAATTAATGCTCTTCTAGGAAATCATCAATATTTCAGGGAAGGCATTGTTTGTTTGTCAAGAGCCAGCGCACCCTCGGGAACAATAAACAGCCATAATTGTGAATTAGATGCTGCTCCGTATAATTGCCTCTAAATTATTCATAAACAAGTGGAGGCCGTTCTTGGACCCAACTTCTTATCGGAACTCCTGCCCCTATATCACCTGCCGCGGAGGAGCGGGTCGTGCTTTGAGATCGCTGACACTACAGTTTGGGTTACACAATGATAGCACGTAACCTATAGCTTTACGACAAGTGTGTCTTTATAGTGAGAGAATAGGGTGTCTACGATTTTGTTATTAAACAACCTAACGAAAATAATTTAATGCTCTTATAACCCCTTTCTAAAGCAGTCCTACAAATTGCCTAGGAGGTTTTTTAGAAGATATCGGTATTTTTTTTGCATGTTCATATGATTTCGTTGGCCAGTTCCCACAGCTTAGTACCCAAAGCAGAGAGCGAGACATGAACGTTACGTTATCCCTACAATAGCTCTTTAATTCCCCATCCAATAGCTTGGAGTGAAACCAAATGGTCTCTTGACATTTCCGTTGGGCGCTTGATGTGAAGTAACTTTTTTCTTTGGTTATTTATAGCAGTCAATTTGTAGTTGCTACAAAGCAATTCATTCGTGGGCCCTGTTTCAGCTGGGATTGATTGCTCATAGGTTATTCATAAAGGCCGCGGAGGCTCCGTCGACGCACTTAAGAGATTGCCTCCGGCGGACATCCATCACACTACACGCGATCGCTCACTCCGCCGCCCGCCCGCCTCACGCCACGCACGCACAGGCCGACGGCAGGCCCACGACTGACGAGCATCGAACGGTGCAGCAGCAACACTTAAGTTTCTTATATTTTCAAATAGTTTATTATAATCAATACAGTGATAATCGTTGCCATATTCCCAACATGTAAGAGGTGATAAAACATTATTATTTTATCTAACTTCGCATTTTACACATAAACGTTATCATTATTGCTAATTATACATACATACATTTGCATTCGCGTCCATTTCTCCCTTTCGGGTGGACAGAATCTTGGAGACATAAAAACGTCTGACTGTTGTTGACAGGTTGCTAACGCATCACCAAATAGATTCCATATACCACTAGTCCCTTAGTTGAGTCTTAAGCCATTCCTGGAAAAACGGCAGCTAGTTACCATTTTTTATTTATTTATTATTATTCTATGATCCTGACTAGCACTAGAAACTTCTAATTATACATTTATTTTGAAAACAGTCACAAAAGAATTTTTAATTATTTGCTGCATTAATATTTCAGAGGTGTTAAAACGACGTATGCATGAGTACAACAATTTTCTTATTAAATTGAGAGCATCATTCAAACATTCTACATGGGACCGATATTTTAGTATTCTATTATGTAAATAAAATTCAAGCACATTTTCTCTCTTGCCGAGCAGTAAATGGAAGCGCACTAATCGCAAATTCTTCGAATGCGATTCCGATACAAGCGCCGCATGCAATACATGTTTAATATCCATTGCCGGCTCAGCTGGCGGCGGCTGAATCTGGCCGGAACGTGCCTCGCCAGCGATCGCGCCCGCCTCATGAAAGTTGCAAGCGCCGACTCAGCCGCCATAACTCTCGGCCCCTGAGGGACTTATTGGAGCCGGACTCATACGCAAATCAAGACATAACTCTTGCAACGCCCTCCCTGAGACGACTGGGGCGTACGTCTTCACTCGATTGCTTTTATAGACATTTTAAAGATTCCCTCTGAACATAAGTGCCTGCACAGTACGGAGAACAGAACAAGACTCGAGTGTTCAAATAATGACAGTTGTCCACCTAGCTACCTCAGAGTGCCGTACTTCAACTACTTCTCAACTTACAACTACATAAGATGTAATTAACAGTAGTTGTAAATACAAAAGGAGTACGCTTGCAAGCTAATTTTGAGAATAAATGCTCGCAGTGTGCGGGTGCGTCCGTGGCGCTGGTGGCAAATGTTCCATTGTGATGCAAATGGCGGCCCTTACTGTCCGCATGCATTGCGATGGTTATCGTAATCATTCTTACTGACAAATAATAAAATAAACTATTCACATACGACGCATTAACCTGATGTATGACACTCGCGTAGGCGACAAACTTAAAAAGGGTGAGACATTAGAAATATCTATAACCACAGGGATTACTTATCAATTTGTCAACGAAGTGAAAGAGGTTTGTCATGTTTGGGAAAAGAAATAATATCCGTCAACCCACTCAACTACTAATCTAGGATTTTATTTGAGTGCAACCAGACACCTTCTTCCTAAAACGTCTCTCCCAGGCCTAAATAAAAGGTAGACACTGCATTACTACTACTCTATTAAGAGGTGACAGTGACACAAACCTCTAACTGTCCTACAAGAGAGCATTGAGAAGTATATGTATGTACATCGCTGCAATAACCATGGGCTAAACATTATCCGTTAATCGGCTAGTCTGAAATAGCAGTGGCAGCGATAAGGCCATTGTGCATGTGCCTAATGAGCTTAACAACAACAACCGAAAAGGTTCTCTTATGGAATAGAAATTCGAAATTAACAATGTGCTTTCCAACAGTTCGAAAATTACATGGCGGAATAATTTACATAATTTACAGCTGCCGGCCATCGAAGCTTATTGGCGTTTGGCCTATGATTAATATTGACTGCGCCATATTGGCTAGCTTCAGTACCTACGCGCCCAAATTATATTAATGCTAGGAATTCAACATAGTTTACGCTTTGAGAGATACAATTTTTAGTTAAAACTAGTAAAGTGTATTTTGTTAATTTAATTCAATATCGCATAGTCCCGTAATAAAATATTTTAACAGCCGAGACGAATGCAACACAGAATGTTATAAGTCACACAACTTTTAGCATATACATATAAATTCATCTTGGTGTTTCGATATTATTTTTCTGAGAGACAGAAATGAGTCTTTATTACTGTCTTCACAAAGCTGCTACCATTTCCTATAAACAGCGCCCTTAAAATGTTATGACTCGTAGGTTAGGTCCGATTGGGCACGTGCCGCTTTGTTAGCGTCCGGGGATGTCTCTCGCAGGTAAGGCCCCAATGGAGCACTGGGATCAGTCGCAATATCATCTCCGAGAGCCATTCCCTTCAGAAAGTGAATTTTTCTTAGTCTAGACACTGACCATTACTAGGTATTTGACACTAGCCATCTAATGCCTTCACGCAAACTTAGCTTTATTTTAAAAGAAGTGTTTTGTATAAATGCAATGTGCTAATCTGTCTTGTATATAGAATGCTAAATTACTGTTTTTCTTTTAAGAACATCGTCAAAATCTAATCAACGACTCCTTATCTAGGAAATCATTGAGAGATAGGTTTTGAACCGGACACCAATTATATGTTTCTAAAGCGAAGAGGTCAGGATATGTATGCATGCATCAAAGTGTATATTTTAAACAATGAAATTCTAAACTTTATATACTTATTTATTAGAGAAGGCATCCGACGATACAAGATAATGTAGACAACCTATACACGTCCACACATAGTGTAGGAGCATTAGCATGTGGGGAACGTGGCAGTAATTGTGCAGCGGCGGTGCGTGGCCGGTGATTCATCTGCCCCCCGGGACACAGGCCGCACCGACACTGAACTAAACAAGTCAAGCACCACAAAGATACTAGAAGAATAGTCACATAACATACGTGTAACGCTAATGTACAAAACAAGTTTTGAACTCAGCAGCCTTGGATCGCGAGAAATGATTTAAAATTGATATTCTCAATAGAAAAATCGTTAATGACTAACATGAAGCAGAATTCACTTCCACTGTTAGATGTAATTCCAATTCCATCAACACAGATTAGTTTTTAAATTTAAATCTTAAACTAAGCATATTAATTAGTGGTTTTACGTAATAGATTTTTTAAAATTGTATTTAATGTAAGATACATTCGTATTTTAATGAACCATTATAAAAAAATACTCTTAGAACTTGTTGTTTCATATTTATTATATCATTACATTAATGCTGAATAAAGAACATCCTAATAGTAAAAGAAAAAAAGTTATCAAAAAGAAATATCTTACATTTAACATATTAAGCTATCCTTCTTTCTGCGAGTACATACATAGATCCCAGTTCCGGTACATTACCCTAGGTTCATAACACATGGAGCCTTAAGCGCGTATGACACGGTGCGCCCATCTCGCAGGAGCCGCAATGTATGCGAGGCGTTTGGCTTCGAGTGAATACATTCCAAGTATTCATAATACACCAGGTGGGGGCATCTCATGAATAAATTTCGTTTTTACGACCCGACCTACGAATGCTGCCTTATTTATCAAAGTCTCTCCCTAAGAGGACACTGGAGCAGCCCTTCGCTTGCATGGAATTGCTGCTGTGACGTCCAAGTAGCTAAGTAGCCAAGTCCTAGTTTCTAAGTACTCAAACAATAGGACTAAATATGACCGTTTCTTAGGATTCACGGTGATACAGAAAACTAACTTTTTAGAGCAAACTATCTTGTGAATAGTCGATCACGACTCTAAATACCCTGTTCGGTTTAACTGAGAAAAATATTGTGTAGTATAGTAGTACATAGTAATGTATATTAATTTTTTATACAGTACTACAATTATAAAGTACCTTCCAACATATTTCAGTTGTTCTTAACCCTTCATGTGAAACATTCTGAATAATTTCGTGACTCCATTTAATAACTTGACTTGGCTCTTTGAAGAAAGAATGTCACAATGTTACAAGACAGCAACAGAATACACTCGTATCTGAATTAGTTGTGTTCGCCGTGAGGCAGCGAGAGTAAATAAGCGCCGCGTCGCAGAGACAGAGAGAGATGGCCGCCGTAACGCAGATGAGAGCGTTACGTTTTCATTTCACGTAATTCGCAATATTTCAGCGCCGTTTAAACTTTCATTTCGTCTGTCAGGGGCAGCCGCGAGGACGATCCAGGCCTCGAACCGGGGGCCTCTTGAAATTCAAATTTGAGTGCGCTATTTGTCAGGTGAGTGTTATTAAAAACAGCGGGACAGACGGCTCGCGAATGTTCCTTGCGACACCTGCTTATTTAGACTATGGATATTTTTTACATGACGTACACATCACTCTTCATTTTCTCTCTCGTCTTTTATCCTGATATGAATAGGAAAAACTTAACAAAAACGCAGGTTAGTGTTTATTGCAAAAAAATAGAGATACAAAAACACAAAAGTGAACTTATACGAATACAAAGTCTTTCTAACTGAAGCCATTTTTAAGCTTCACCTCGGGCTGTGCGAAAGCTCATGTTTCCACAAAGTAATACCACAAAGGATAGCTAATATATAGGGTTCTATTTGACCATTGTTATTAATAATGTTATGAAAACATTTCGATGTACTATTAGTTTTCTGCCAGTCTCTACATGTCAACTGATTTCCAGCACATCACCAGATACAGGTATGACCTCGTCTCAATATTTGCCATTTTCTTTATCGAAAAATACGATACCTCGTTATATCAAAGCCAGACAAGGTCGATTAATATTGTTCCACGGCAAATATTGTTTATTTCTCCAAATGTACAAAAGGTAGCCAGACGCAATAAGATACCAGTATTTATTGGTGATCAAGTTTCAGTAAATACTAGCAGTTTGAGCGGGCGGGTCACGCGTGTCTCGTAAATATGGCGACATGTGGCACGCACACACGCCCACGCGCCATCGGCCCAACAACGACTTTATAATGGACATTCAATGGATATTTATTGAAAGGCAATCGGAATAATGGCCGCGCCCTTATGAGCGGCCACGGGCTCACGTCCGTAGCATATCGTATGTAGCGTTCGTAGTAGTTATTATTTGGTTTAATTGTGCACATGTATCACGTAAAGGCAATGAAAGTAATCACCGTGTTGCTTGCTAAATAGAATAATATAACATAGTTATAAGAAATAGTAAAATTCATTGTCAGTATATTTATCTGATGATCTATTTTGAATGCGTACTTATACCCTCCCTTTAGAGTTTAGAATAAACGTCACAGAAATATTGTTTAATTACTACGTTCATTTATAGACTATTTGTTTCAGCGACTTCTTTACCTTAGGGGTCAGTAAAGCTTATTATTTGGACTTGTTTAGTCTTAGTGTTGATCTTTGTCCTACTTATGTTTAAATAAAAAAACCCTGTTTATTTTCTTCGAAACGATTAGGCCCACGAAAGCCTACTTTGCATTTATATTATATTTTAGAATATAAACTGAGTGTTTAGTAATTCTTTATTTTTAATCTTGCAATCTGAATAAAACCGACTCTTCTTACCTAACAGCATTCATCAACAAGTCAATGAATCTGCCTCCTTAAATAAAGGCGGCTGGTTGTTGGTCGGTGGCGGCAGGTGCCGTCTCTGGCGAATTAGCGCGGCCCTTGTTTATACCCCTATTAGGGGTGCCAACATTATGCGACACTTATACAGAGTTAAATTTAAATATGTTAAATATTCATCGTGATAAACCCTAATGTTACGAATACTTTGAGATGGTTGTATTCGTAGCATGATCTCAGGGATATTCTTGTAATTACGTAACTTAATTAACTTATCTTTTATTAAAAGAACTAAAATTTCACACATGAACAATCCAACATGGCCGTTACAATGTATGAAGTTTTATTTTATCATGAACATATCGTAGTAAAATGTAATACATACTTTAAAATTGTTGTAATAATTATGAATGAGCTCGACTTGTTTTGTCTTTGAATTCTTTAGTCTTTATCCACTAATACTATAAGAAATATCTTACAAAGTTGAGATCGAAATGTGATATTATTTGAAAGCAACAGTAAATGGCCAATCTAGTGGCAATTGGGGAAGGCGGCGGCTGATGAGCTGCTCTCCCATTCGCCTTGTTAGGGCGGGAGATGGCGCTGCGCTCTGTTGCTCTTCAACGGCCAATTGCATCGGGATCTGGCCACTTCATTACGCTTTATGATGGACGGGCGCTTCAAGACATTGAGATCAATTCACCCGCTTCACTTATACTGCTGGTGAATCCAGTCTATCTCTATAGGATAAAAGGATACAGTACTTATAGTTTTAAGAGATTTGCGATTTATACTCATGATTAATAATTAACGGGACTTATCACGTAAGTTTATATATAATAAAATTACCTTTATTAACCCGACGTTTCGGCTACGTTGCAGTAGCCATGGTCACGGGCAGACGATTCATATTTCATAAAGGTAATTTTATTATATGTAAACTTACGCGATAAGTCCCGTTAATTATTAATCATGGATAAAGTACTGTTGAATAAAAACATACATAATTAAGCTTATATCCTACGATGACTTGCGTCGTGAACAGAACCCGTAATCGTACATACATTTTCAAGTTTGATTTTAGTTTAACTGGTGATAACATTAAATTAGCTTTTACATATTGCAGAAGAGATTAAAAATCTAATGTTATAAATACACCACGTATGTATAAAAAATCTCAATTTGATATAATCTTTTGAAATGTTTACTAATAAGATCCGAAACATGCATGACGGGGCGCGTGACACTAATGTGGTTCACGGAGGTTCCGCCGCATTGCAGAGGGTCGACAGTGGCGCACATGGGACTTGCCGGCGGATTAGGCGTCACGTCTTGTTCCATTTGAGGATAATCGCATCAAACATTTCCTTAAGTATTTGTTTATTTTGTTGTAAGGTTAAGGATAACTGTAAGGATACTATGAACCTATCAGAGCATGAAAAACAACTTTAAGACAACATATAACCTGATAACTAGTATCCAAGGTGCAGAAAAGATGATCTTGTCTCCCGTGAAATATAGTTTTTAAGCTCATCGCTCTTCAAGATCACAACTATATTTTATCTCTGACTTACTGTTAACAGTGTAACACTTTAGATCAGTTCTTGTAACAAACTTGTTTATTATTCCTATCTAAAAGGCACGAGTAAATAAAAAGCGCAAAAATATGAGCTGTCAACGCAATGAAAAGCTTTTGTGACTTCGATTAAAATCTAAATGAACTTTGAAACCAAAGCCTGCGCCCCCAGAGTATTGGTAAAAATTAAACTCTTTGCGCCTGTGAGCCGTAAATTGTGGGTTTATCGGCGATGGCAACGTCGCTTGATAAATCGCCGCCAGGGTGCGCTGGGGACTCGTTTCGTCGCCAACTCGTGCCGCACCTGCCCCGCTCATCGGGAGCCGCTTTTAATTAAAACAACTCATCGGCCGCCTCGTTATTCCAATCCTCCACATGAGATTTGCGAGCTGTGCTTTGCTACGGGTCGCACACTCGTAGTCACGGGGCTTGCGTTATTTCAGAGGCTTTCTACATTGATATACAGCTATACTTACGTACATATCACTACATAAGGTAGTCATAGGTGCACGTGTTTATTGAAAAGTAAAGTTTTTAATAGTTACAATGGTTTTGTCAAATCAACTTGTCTTCATATAATCAGCATCCAACGCGAAAGTTGAGATCCACGCAACGTCAATAAATTGGCTCTCCTAAAGAATCACATCTATAACACTTTTAACAAGTTGCAAAATGAATATAAAGAAATCTATTAATATATGCTCCGGCTGTGCGGGAACCCTTATGATATAATCATGATTCCCAGGTTTGTTCCTTTGATGCAATATTAACCTGATAGTCGGTATTGTTAACAGTATTTGTTGTTCGCAGAGGGAACAACAGAAAGCAATCAGTTGGGCAGTGGCGGCTGCGAGCGCATTCATTGCTCCGACAGTTGACGGCCGACGTAAAACTATTTCGAGATAACATTTAACGATCGGCTGCCACCGGATATATCCCAACTGCAGACGAATGGCTAACGCCCCGAATAGGTCGCCTCCAATACTAACGAACACAAACATTGACATTGGGCCACGAGAGGACAAAGCATCTGCCTCCTGTAACGATCCTAGGCGTGGATACAAAACTGCTGTTAGATCGTCAGTTATATGCAAGTTACATCCTTGCGCACAAAAGAAAATAGTAAGGATTTACTTATTCTAAGTGTATTATAATGAAAATTATGGCACTACCTATAAGATAACTGAGAATATATGTAAAGTTAAGCTACTGTAGTTAGTATACGGATAATATTTTGTATACAATACTGTGTACTCCACGTATATTGCGAAGTCAGAGATAGACCTACTAACATTACACATATATATGTTACATAGTTATCAGGGCATATATCGTACAATTTGCATGTAATGGATTCTACTAGGAATCAGCTAGGTCCGTCCCAGCCATATCTCTCAATTTGCGTAGAGCGCATTTCATGAAATTTCCAAGACGCAGCCAGAACTACGAAGCAGGCTAGTTGCGCCATTCGAGTCCCCAGGGGGCACTACCCGCACTTTGTGGGCACCAAGAGGCCATTGCAAGTTTTTGCTCCTTTTGAACAGACAATTCAAATAAGAAATACTATGTTACAGGTTTGACAGTGCTGAGAATCTCTTAGATTTTATTTAAATAGTAAAAACAATTTATTTAGTGATAACAATATTCCAAAATAATGTCAGAGATCGATAATACTCCATTACAATCCTGACTAGTTATGCAAAAGGTTACCGAAATAATTTAGTGACTCTGTGATTTTATCCGCCCTGAATGAGATTAAAGGTCGTCAGAACATTATGAGTATGTGTTGATCACAATCTGACATGCAGATTATCTGATATGAGCATCTTGCATAAACGAATAAGGAAGAGCAAAGCGTTGACTCATCCTTTTATATTGGTTCACCTCCAAGTGATCGGCACGTAGGCTTAATGCTATCAAATTGCTTGTTGAAGTTACATTCCGTACGATGATACGTTGACTTGTTATACATTTGTATCCGTTGGAAAAAAATGACTCATAAATACTACATATCAAAGCATATTTATAATCAGTTGAGTAAATTACTACAATAATTATCTCTTGAAACAACTACTAACATTATCTAAGTTGGCGAAATCTAATTTGGGAATCACTCTCATTCTGATGCAGCAATACACATCTATTTTTACTGTTGAAAGTGTAGGTAGAGGTATAACACTATCAATGAAATATCTGTACATATATATTCTGCACAACATCTTTGTTATAGAGAGTTAATCAGAAATCATTGACCTTTCTTTTAATCTAATTATGCTTAACACATATAAAATATTAACATCCATACATACTACGCTTGGAGAGTAGATAAATTATCAAATAGTATGAATATCCAAAACCCACCTCGTTCTTTTTATATGCTTAAACATGTTAGCTTATTTGACATTCCCTTCCAGGCTTTGTTACTTTTAATACTTAGTCGGTTCTTTAACTGCGTGCCTCGGAAGCGAATGAAGAAAACATTGGCAGCGCTGCCCCGAGCCACGCCGCGTCCTACCCATCCAAACGTCACTCCTCTCACATACATATGCTGAATAAATTGAATAAAGTTTGAGCCACCGGAGAGTTAACACATCGCAGACACCGCGGGCGGAGGGGGAGGGGGGCGCAATAATAATATGAGTCTTCATGAGAACATTCGCCGAAAAAAGCCATTATATTCCCTCTTGCGGGATTACGAATGTAGAAAAATAAGAGCAATTTTTCGTGAATAACTTTGCCAGATGGAGGGTCGGGGCTCATGGAAATTTATTCCCACCTGTCTCAGCCGTCGGGCCATTGTCAAGCGCCTTTCAGCCAACAATTATAACGAGGAAATGCCGCGACAATTGTTTTTGTTTTGCTACGAAACCGCACTCCGACAGGCACGATGTAAAAAGGACACTATACTATCAATAGATAAAACTTCACATAAAAACAAAAAAAATAATGATTATAGTATATGATCTACTAATTTCGGAATGTTTATTTACATATAATAATAACAAAAACATTTAGCCATTTTTAATAATTTTATAACAATATAACCAACGAATTTAAAAAAATCACACGTTACTCACCCAATCACTTCATTTCCTTGTACACATAACTGCACCGTAGCACCAAGACTTCCAAGAGTGGAGTGTACCCTGAGTGAGTAGGAGCCTAAGCCCCGCCATTAATCCTCGCCGCAGTGGGTGCCTCGACACAGGAACGCTCTCTCGGGCGCCGCAGCCCTCACTCGCTTTTTACTAATCTCCTCCCGAATTCGCCTTCCGCACTGGCCCACTGTGCTTGCAATACCATAGGTTTCAACACTTTTAAAGTGCTTATAAGACACGATTTTATGGAGATGGATTATTAAGACAAAAAAGATAAAAATCTATTGTCTTGACATTGTCATTGTCTTAATCGGTCCTAGACAATACGGTCAATACTTGTATGTGTTAGTAATTGTAGTCCAATTCATAAAAGGTGAAACTTTTAATAACGTGTGTGTTTTATTAGTACGTAATTATAGCTTTATATTTGTTATAAATAACAAACTTGCAGATATTTGCTGTAAACCTACCATACATAAAAAACGACTAGTGACATAGTAATTGCAATTAGTATACAATTAAGGTAATGTATCTCTTTTCGAGACTACTTGCAGTTGAATTGAAAAGGTCCCACAATGTATAATACCTCCCGTAAGACTGAGGAGGGCTAATAAAAGGCAACTCGGGCGCCCTCTGCAGCCAACTTATTCATTGACTATTGTGTCCTCTCGGCGTATCTGCGACAGGAAAATAAACTCCTTTCACTCAATACATGTTGTATTTGTAGCTCACGTTTTGAACCCATATGAGTTATTGTGTTCTTTCTTAGCTAAGCTTATCTATATTATCGGAAGAAGTAAGCAGAACAACTATGTTCCAAAATACTTATTATATTGAGAACATTACATTGTAGGAATTAAAAAATATAAGCAATTTGGAAAAATCTTCTACAATAAATGGCCCCAAAAATAACTTAGAAAACTCCGTTCTTTAATGGCAATAGGTAGTGGTTTAAAGGTTATCAAGGGACAGCCCAATCGAAACGAATGCCTTAAGCACGTGTAGAGGCCACGAGCGAGCAATGAAGACGCCCTCGTGCTGAAACGGAGCGGAAGCCTCCTTGACGCCCTTCAGTCGAGAGGCCGCATTTCCTTAACTAGATCCTACATGGGGGTGAAAAATAAAAGAAAAACACCTTCATTTACATATAATATGACATACTAAAGTAAGGTGACGTTAAAGTGTGACTTATTGAATCAACAAGGATTCCAAAAAAGATACCTATTAATTATATACTTAAAACAGCTTTTTTGTAATTTGTTTTTTACTAACCAAAAATATAAGATCACTTCAAACCACATAATCCCTCAATAAGCTTATTGTATACATAAAAATAAAGTAAGTAAGTAGGGCAACTTAAAAAACAATCCAAAAGGGTTGCCAGGAAATTTTCTGAAAAAGAGCGCGTTCGTAGTCACGCGTGAGTCGTAAATAGGGCATCAGCTGGCAACCCCCGCCATAAATATGCACCAACGATGGAACTCGCTTTTTATACGCCCTCCCGCGAGTTCCTTAAACACGAGGGCAAACGAGAAAGGGTCACAAGCAGAGTGTCCCTTCATAACTGGGACAGAAACAGAACGCTAACTATCTGCCTTTCTCCTAGCATATAGGAAAACAAACTATAGAAGTTTTCAGGCTACGACTAGTATCAATCACTCACCAATATTCCATACTAACGTTATCGTTCATTGAACTCAAAGAATAGCTAATGGCTTCTTTAACTAGTAAGCGGTGACTCATCCCATATCTGCTAGTCGACTCCTCCAACACGTAACAAAAAAGCGTCTAAATCCGGCGAAGACAATCCGCGTTTCTAAAGTAAGTTTTAGGGCCTCTTAAGGCGAATCCGCCAACAAAGGGTTAAGGCGCCGCTACAAAGCCTTCTCATTTTAATTTAGGAGGCGACAAGCGGCCGACGCGAGTTGCCAAGTGGCAAAGTTTTTAATTGTCTCGCGATAAACGGGGCTCCGCGGCGAGCGCCTCGTAAATCATGCGGAACTTTCATACCTCTTTATTTGCTAACGCTACTTGTTGACTTCAATGGGAAATTGCCAGATACTTTCTTCCTGGCACTTTGTAAGAGGTGACTTAAAGACCTTTAGACCTTAAAGACCTTTCATTTTTCAAAATAACTGGAGAAAAAGATTTACGTGTTTTCTGACACTTAATTTATGAGTAATGTAATGTGTGTAAATGAGTATGTATGTGTGTTAGCGTTGTAATTATGTCCAACGTTCATAATGAAGGACAAAGCGACCATTGTCAGCATAGATCAATTCATTTACCTCGCAAATGGGATATGTATTTTTCTTCATTCATAGTCATAATAAGTTTTCGATGGACAAACCTCGGAGATAAAAATACCCCACCGTTCACTTTTAGCATTTGTATCGGATTTAGGACAGCATTCATATGGCTTATAAGCAATCCTTCGTTTATCGGGACATTAGTGTCCGTTGAGGAAAAGCCAAGTCACTGCGCAGAGGTCTTTGAGGCCCTGACGAGGGTCCCAGACGCCGCTGCGGTGTCACTCGTCATTATGCTCACCTCACACGATATCTGCAGAGATTGATGGTCGCACTAAATAGGTTTTGACATTCGACCTCTTTAACTAAATCAAGTTCAACTTTTGCTCATAAAATAAACTCATCCATCTATTGATTGGTTGGGACATATAGGAATGCTTATTAGTTATATATTGCAGGTTAGTTATTATTTTTTTCGGTGGTACCAGTATTAAAGCATCACAATTACTAGTAATAAAATATAACCTTTTCTTGGTTCTCCCTGCACAAGTTTTCCTCGTTAAAGTATTAACGTAATAAAGCACATTAAAAACAGTGTACATATTACGTGATTGTTTTAACATACGAATACTTTTTTGTTTTTAGATAAATAAAAGATTATTCTTATCCACCTAGAAGAAGTTACGTCTCCGAGACTCGCACTGAAAGTTATAGGGGGATGTGAGTATATTTATTTTTGAAGCGAAACTTAGAGCGTTGGCTGCAGCGCGGAGGCATAACTCAAACTACTAAAGCCACTCTCTGCAGCGAGTTGGAGGCTGCGGCCGCGAACACAAGATAGCTCTTTGCAAGGCGCTACCTTGGCTTGTTAGCCGTTTTATTTCTCACTATACAACATACGTTGATACATACAACTTATCAGTCCCTTGTTAAGTCTGAGACGTAAAAAGAATACTGACTAGCTGCCGTTCTACCTGGCATGTCGTAGGAGGAGATTAAGGGTTGGGGGTAAACGGAATCAATTGAGAGATGGGCTAGCAACTTGTCACCAGCGTTCTATATGACATCACAAATTCAATATTTATGCTTAGTGACACAGGAGATATAATCGTGTCTCCGGCGTCCAATTTACCCCTTAAAACGGTTAAAGGAAGTGAATGTAAATGTATGTATGTCATCAATTTTACGATCAGAAAGATGACATGGTGAAAATGGGAGACATATATCCCGCCGAGTGTGCATATGAAGTGTTCAGTGTATGAATATAAAGTAGATTGCTACAATCGGGCAAAATGGGATCCGCTATCTCTGTCTACCCTTTGTTTCTCTACAATGGGATAATAATTATTGTTCTGGGACATTTGTGGAACACGAGAATTGTGTCCACGTATGCACAAAGGCAATTCGATCACTGAAGTTAAGCAACGCTGCAGGTCAGTATCTAGATAGGAAACGAAGAAGAAGAAAATATTGAAAACAATCTTATCTATTTCAATAGATGTGAGTAATAGTCATTATATTTATTAATAAGCATAAACTAATTACCAGACACGTTTATTACGCTAGCTTTCAGGTAAAACAAGAGCTTTGAGAGGCAAAAACAACTCAAACACTAAGGTCCCTAATTTGTCTACTTTGAAAACTTTGGCTGTCGTAAAAAATTATAGGTACTTACTTATACATTCTTTAATCTCTTTCCGTGTGGCCCTCGGATATACTCGTATAATATCCCCTAGGTTACTTTTTAAAATAAATATTGGGGTTGCAATGTCATAATGGAACATTGGTGATGGGTTACTAGTCCATCGCCCAGTAGATTATATTACCCTTGACGCTTAATCGCCTCCTACGACATGCCGGAAAGAACGGCAGCTAGTTAGCATTCTTTTTATGTCACAGATTAGCACGGGTCGTATAAAATACCTTAGTATTGTTACTTAAAAGATGTTCAATCGTACAGATTTCGGAATGAACAAGCTCAACAGAGCGACTAGAAAACATCTATTAATAGCATTTTATTTTTAAGCGATCTAAATCCGAATCTAAACGGAGATGGCGTTACAAGAATGTTCTAACATGCAATAGGACAGCTACGCTTTTGGATCTGTGGACCTGTGAATAAATTAGTGGGATAGATTCAACCTAATCATAAGTAATTTTTATTTCCGAAATTAAATTCGGTAAAAAACCTCGCGTACCTATTTCGGAAGTTCTCACTGGATAGAAGTCACGAGTGCTATATAACAGAACCTTTAACAGAACTGTTGTGATGCAATATCAATAATAAGTAATTTCAAAAGCAAGATACTGTGCATCACTGCATAGATTTCATTTAACCAGAAAGAATCCATAGAATCCCTTAATTGCTCACGACATACTCTAACTGGGTCATAACTACTCTATAACTATTTACTTGCTATTCTAGCACGACAAAATAAAAATCGCGAGTCTACCAGTAAAATTCAGATATAATTCAATGCATCTAATTAGATGCATTGAGTTATATCTGAATTTTACTGGGAGACTCGCGATTTTTATTTATTTTACAAAAAAAACGGGGACTAAAATATACCCGTGACCATGGTCTTTGTAACATGGCCGAAACGTCGGGTAACCAAGGTAATACTATGTTTATAAAAAAATATACGTGATAAGTCCCGTATTTTTCTGTAAAATTTATCTGAATTATCAACGTTAACATGAAAAGTATAATTCGTCAAGCATATTAATTAGAGTTCTGTTTAAGCTCCGATGGCACTTGACCAAACGCTTTGAAAAATGTTTTCCGGCCCTAGGACTTGGGAGAGCTGTCATGAGCCAAGAGTGCTCGCTTTGAGGGAATCCGCAAAGAGGTCTTTCCACCTCCTTAGCCTCGCGACAGCCCTCCTTCCCACTTGCCACACTAGGGCCCAATGCAACCAACTATTTACTTTTCTATTACCTACGTGTCTTTGGTGCGTTTATTCCTTTTTATGCAGAATCGAAATGATTTTATTTTGACTTTTCTTTAAAATTAAGTTATAGAATTTTGTTTGTAACATAGTGTGATGGTCGTGATATTCACAAATTAATACATAGAGCGAGACTTAAAATCATTTTAAGATTAATAAGGACTTCTAATTAACGCAAAAGCAAGCAAATAACTATTGATATTACGTGACTTATTACCATGTTATTACCTTAACTTCAGTCACCCCTTTACCTCCTACATACCACACTCATCTCAATTAACAAAATAATCGGAAAATATAACGTTTATTAAAGCTGAGTAAGCACCTTTTTAAAAATGTTTCTATTAATCCTTGAAGGGAAAGAGTTTATGTATATACGTATATAAATCTGCGTCACTTATCCGTAACCAAGCCATGCACCGCAGTGAAGGGAGAGCGGCTCAGAGTGATCTTAAGGCAGCGTTGGCCTCATAAAAGTTGCAGAGGCTGCCAGCTGCCCGGCAGAGGGCGCCCCCGGGACCACTTCGCTCCATATCTGCCTCAATATCTAATTCAGAGCAGCTCCGCTCTAACCCTATCGCCTTGGCCCATTGTTGCGCCTGTAGCCTTACAAGACAAGGGAAAGGTTGTTTATGAATAAGCTATTCAATGTACTTTCACGGAATTCCAAGTTTAGCTTTAGTAAAAACTTTAGCCACTTAAAACTCACTGGTAATATTATGCCTTTGACCTTAAAGCAGAAAGTGATGTACGTGTCGGTAAATAATATTCATACTTATTTCAAAAGTAAATATAGAATTCAATTACAATACGTTATTGTGACAAATATTGATACGAGTATTCATTGTTTGGTTTGGGGTTCGGCGGGAAGGGTTCGCTCGGGCTACGGAACCCTCCCCGCAATTGGATAAGGGCACGCACACGTCGTAAATAGTGGGACACGTTGAGGAGCTGCCACCATTTTAATACGATTGTCCCAATACGATACATTATAGGTTCGAACTTATTGAATAATAGGAGAGACGAATTACTTAATCGTAAACCATAAACAAAGTCAAACGCACTATACTTATACGAGATTGGCATTGTATCTTCTAGCGAGATGTAAATAGTTTATCAAGTGGTTGCCGCATACGTAGTGACTAATGGACAAGGCGTATATGAAGTTCACTACATATTCGGACCTCAATATCATTTCAATAAAAATGCCAAAGCTGAACGTATCAATAGCCTCTGCGGGTATATCCACAAATAGACACAAAAGCACGTGATTATTCGATGTTATAAATACGCGAAGAAGTTAAATATATGTACTACGATGTCCTGGTAACTGTTTAAAGCACTTGAACGGCTCATTTCTACTTATTTGTTCTTATGATGTCATTTAAACAACAAATAAGGAGCTACGAACTTAGCAGGCTCCACCGCAAGTCAGTTACCAAGTTAAATTGCCCGCAACCGCAATTGCCTTTTTAATCTGCTCGTACTTGCTGATATTGTATCCAGACGTATTTTGTTTAGCAAATATATATTAATTCTTCTTTTTCTCGAACTTTACTCGAATATAATCAGATATTTCTAAGTTTCACATTTTGTACAAGCAAACTATAAGCGACAGAAACATACATTTAAAAAGCTGAACCCTTGCATTTAGACTATTTCTAGACATAATTATGTAGCACTTTACATATGCAGCGTCGATATAACTACCTAAATATTACATTCTTTTTTGCCGCAATAACGTACCTCTATTTTTGATTTGACATAATGTCTTAGCCTCAAATATACAAAAATTAATTATTTAACATAAAGTAAATATTATTTCAATTTAATCAGTGTTTAGCGTAAGACTGTTGTTTTAAGATAACCTTTACGCCTACACAAAGTTATTCCTCAGAGCAGCCTTATGAATTCGTAGTGAAAAGGCCGCGATGACACCGTACCGAACTTCAGTGGTCGCCTCGTCGGGAAGGCTTAATAAAAGCCGCGGCCATTATTAATAACAGCGCCAAATTGCTGCCGTAAATTCAGGCCCTTGCGAACAAGAGATACCCTGGTGTTAATGTCATTTTACATTGTTAGCAAGTAGCGGCGGGCGAATGTGTTTTGTTTATCAACTCAGCGGCGAGCGGCTGTAAGGAGCGTGAATTACGCCGCCATTTTATTAAATAGTCGCAGCTTCTAAGTTACTGTTATGGGAGCACCTTCCCTTAAGGGCATGTGCGGTCTCCATAACATTCCTTCTATTCAAGACATAATATGTTGTTAATATCGTAACACTATTGTTATGAAATAAAAGTGTTTATATTATAGTATAGTAGTAGTATATTGCACTACGGATTCTTTTATTAATTTTGAAGAAAAATATAAAACATCAGTTATGATCGAGACTTTTATTTTCTTTTATGATACATTTAATATGTTAATTTTATTATTATCATTATCTTATATCAAGTAACAAGTACATTAGTGTACCGTAGTACAGTTTCACGGCGTTGCAGTTCGTCCGAGAGTGTATTTGAGAGGAGCCCGCTCATTAGTCGGATTCGCTCGTTAATGAATATTTGAGCGAACGATGCAACCGGAGCATCTAATTTGCACAATGGTGAATTTATGAATAGTTTATTGCCCAGGGATGGGTTAATGGCTTAAGGGACATACATACTTATACTGGTGTCTTTCTATACATTTTGTGTTGTGCAGAACTGTTTTCTTTCTTTTAGGACTTAACATCTGGTGACAGGATACTAGTCCTTCGTTAAAAAGCTCATGGGTATAAGGTTTAACGTTCAATATTTATTTAGTGATTCCAATCAATCGATACCACTTGTCTTTATAACATATTGAAAAAGGTGTCAATGCAGAGAGTGGGGTATCAGAAGCCACTTTTCCTGTGAGCCGTCGCCGCAGCGTGGGGGCGCCACTGGGCGAACGCAATTAAAAAGTTACGCGCCTTTCTTGTTGTAATGGCGTCGTTAAGTTAAATAAGGAAAGCGTTGTTGTGCTCACAACTAAATAATAAGTATTATCTCACATAGAAAAACAGATATTAAGAGACTTTGTTGCAGTTTCCTCGAGATAGGCTGGGGTTTACTCGAATATTACTTGCTGTGTATTCAGTTTAACATTAGTTCTAGCTTGTTATTACATAAAAGGAAAGAGAAATGAAGGCTCTTTATATTTGTGAAACCTACATATATGATATGTAGTAGAACTACAAATGACCACATAATGATGAGCTTACTCTGAGCCACGGTCTCCGCTGCGTGGCTGAGGCGCTGGAGGGCGGCAGGTGGCCGTCGCTTGCAAATTAGCGCCGCCCTGTTTATGGGCCCATTAGGGCGCTACAAGCGGCACACTGTGCCTCTAAGGGCACTTGCACACTGTGAAATAGAATAAAATTTAATTTCTTATCTTATCTGATTGATTTATGTCTGAAATAGAATATACCAACCTGAGTAATTAATTGTTGCTTCAATTAATTCTATGTACTTATCTTTACCTACCTTTCAAGAAATAAGCAGGTATCTTCACGAAACTTTCCCTTTTTACTGATCAATAAGTTAATGAATAATTATTGTACTAGATTCACTATTTTAAATAACATTATTAGCAAGTTCATAAAAGAAATGTCCGTACGAGTAGTAATGCAAGATTGCTAAGCAAATCGCTGTAGCTGCGTACCTACGCTTTGACCCAATAGCTAGCGGCCAGTGTGGCGCAGGCTTTAAACTTCTCATTAGAAGTTTCAAATGGAAAAACCACCTGAATCTGTTAACGCACTCGATTTATGGAGGCTTCGCCAAAGAAATTCCACTTCCGAAGCAATATCTGTTTCCAATTTCGTATCCGTTACCACTGTTTATGGCTCTTTGATTCCGACTTTAAGTGCTTTCGCAAATACGATTATTGTTCAGCGGACATATTACGCTTTTAAAAGTAGATTTATTTTAATTTAGTAATCATATAAAATATACTTATTTAATAATATCAAATACGTGCAGGTGTGTTTGTATAACAGAAGCTTGTGCTTCATACTACTCTAGAGACGTTTATTAATAATTAGCACGAAACTAACATTAAACTTATAAGTCTTAGAAAATCTAAAGCAAGTAACTGTTAAAATATGCGAAGGTAGTAGAATGTCAGTGATGCGAAAATAGTTTGTAAGAATCTGAAAAAATGCAGAATATGATGAAGCAAGGAGATACGGAAGTAATATTACGTAAGTGTTTGAACAATAATCAATCACTGGTACATGATTTGATCAAGCACAGGATTTGGTATCCATCCCAAAAACCTTTGCGAGGCAAACCTCTGCTGCCAAATTACAGGTGATTAGATTTAGGCGGGGTCGGTGTATCGCAGCTCGAGTGCTCGATATCTGTCGGAATCGATTAGCTGGGGGGCCCAACACAGGCGCAGCTACGGCCGCGTGATTGACGCTGCGGCTGCACTGCATCTAATATTTAGATGGCTCAGCTCGGCTTATGCTGCGCGAGGGCTCAGCGTAATGATGCCGCCTAATCAGATGCAATTGGGCTCCGTGAATTGTTGTTCATTGTTGTGAATAAACGCGGTAATTTATGTGGTTTTAATTAACTATGGTTTTAGAAGTACTACTTTTAAGTCAGATTTCTCTCATTGTGAAGATTTAACTATTAACTACAAGCACCTACACAGACAATTGCAACATTTTAAATTCACATAATTTGTTTTTTACAGTTTGCCTTATTCTGTCCTTCTAATCAAGGCATAAGAGAACTAAGAGACTAGGGCTCCATGAAGTTTAATTTAATTAGTCGCCCGTCACACTATTGCATAAAACTCGATGTTTTACAGCCCCAAATACTCATATAATTACTGAACGAGGAATTCCTTTTTTTTCTACAAAAAATGTATATTCATACTTGTTATAAGCGGTAATATTTTGATACGCCGCAATAGGCAAACTGGGTTGATAGTTAGCCTGACCCCGCAAACCCTAGCGCCAACCATTCGCATTCGCAGTAGGATTTGCATATTCCTACTATATTGGGAGCGATCAAAATATTCAGGCGCATTTGTAAAAACATCACACAATCGATAGCGGGTGGAAAAACAAAGATATGCCTTCAAACAGCAGAGTGAGCTACGTGGCCATTGGCGGGGAAAAGAAAACGTTTTTCTTCACTCGCTGCGAAAGAGGCGAGAGCGATTTTCCATGAATACCCTTTGCATAACGAATGATCCAGCCATACTACCATCGTCTGAGCTTATTTGTGTTTAGTATTAACAATTTAAAGTCTTCAAATGTACTTTAAGTAACCAGCCACTCGTCAAAGTTGGTGCACACGTTTATTGACAATATAGTTTATGTCTCTCGTGTCAGTTTAGCAGCTGAATGGAATACTAAGTAGCTCCTTTTCTACCTAGCACATGTCGCAATACCCCTAGTCTATGGAATATTATGTGTGATAGGGTAGCAACCTATCATCAATGATCCATATCAATACCAGCACATCCATAGTTACCCAGAAATTGACCGAGAAGAATTAAGGACTGAAAAATTCAATTTATCTCGAAAGGAATACAAGCCGTGAATTTATTCCTGTATATAATTTCATAGTACTTATCTACCACTAGGAAGTTTTCCAACTATCCGAGCGCTTAATCCGCTCGAAGCCAAACCGTAGCAAATGAAGCAGCGCATTCATAAAACTAAGCAACAAGCCGCGGTCGCCATGGCAACGCACTCAGGTAAATGAAATTAGTGTTCCGCCCAAGCGGCCGCCCAGCGTGTCAAGTGGCGAGCCCTCAGCCACTCGGCGCCCATTCACTCGCAGCGCACTGGCAGGCCCATTATGCCAACCTCAATGGAAGATGTGTTTTAATTAGACGCGATGCAGCCATTCGAATAAAAGCTAGCCATACGCCTCCCTTACAAGAATATCACTGGATGTAAAAAGGGGTTCGTTTAGTCTTATGTCTGCCAGGCTGAACCCATCGCTATTCAGGATACATGGACTCTGCGGTTGCATAATAATTAATTTATAATCATAAGGAACCTACGTTGTGTTATATGTATATCACCGTTAACAAGCACAGGCGTCCATCCGAAACACAGATATTCCGCACAAAACTTGCTCCCGAATAACCAAGTAAGTTAGTTAGCTCACACAGTTAGTAGCCGCCCCGTATATTTACCCGCCATTTGTTCCCGAAACAAGCTGCATGCAGCAGGTCAGTGTTTCAACAATGGCGGCTGTTTCCGGCGGCAGATGAATCGGCGGCGCCTACAATGCCCGCCCTGCATCACTCCCAGATAAGCGGCGCCATCTAGCGACGCACTGCGCGGGCCACTTGTTTACTGCAGCCACTGCTCTAGCGGATTAACATGGAGGTGGAATTTAATTAGACACTGCACAAGGGACGAGATATAGTGCATAATTAGCTGTGTGTACAAGAATTCAACTAAAATGTGTATTATATTAAGGGACTATGGTAATGACTTGAAATAATCAATGTTGCATTATTTCGTGGCCGAGCCGATCTTTTTCTATTGAATGACGCAAAAAGTTGTATGTCATTCCTAATGATGTTTTCTTAAATTTCAAGCTAAATTATTGAAGCTCACCTTTTGTGTTAAGTTTTGTGGTTCTTTGTTCTCGTCTGTGCACAGCATAAAGGAAAGAATCATAAGCACGACTGCCTTTCAGTCGATGTGTTTTAATATCCATTAGCAGGTGAGGCTGCTTTGACAAAAGCCCCGACGTCACCTCTTTCCTTGCAAACAAAACAAAGGGGAACACCTTTGCCTTTGCTAGAGCTTTGGGTGAAGGGTTGGCATTAAGGTGAGATGTACTAGACTAGAGGCACTACAAATGACAAGTCTAGGCTCTCTCACAGTGAGAAGACATAAATGTTCAAGACATAATTTTTAAATTACAAAACTCCAGTGACAAGTTTATTTAAGTTTACATGAAAAAGTCCAAAATCTAGTACAAACTAAAATAAGCAGAACAAACTTACTCTTAACTCTGTCACCATCACTAATCACATATGGGATCACTCGATTACTGTTCAATTATGTAACCTTAATAATATTAATTTCTTAAACTAACCTATGAGACAACTACTATGATTCAATACAACTATAATGTGATAAATTCATAAAGTGATAATATGTATATAAGTGAGTTTATGTACGTATAACTAAGCGAATGCAGTGAGCAAGAGTGATCTGGGCTGGGCTATCGTGGGCAGCGGCATTTCTCAGAGGAGCTCAACGTGTTTCCCCATTAATACTGGCGGATCCCTCTGTCTACTGTCTGGGCTGGACGTCTACGTGTAATCCTTTCTCGACACACATATGTATATGTGTTACACATGCATACATAAACAGTTAGTCCCACCTTTAGTTCAAAACCATAACTTAAGTCATCGGTCAACATTACTATGGAGCTTATTTATGCTTTAAAATAGAAGTAACTATGACAGTGTCTAATAAATTTCATTTGTATATATGCCAAAGTAGTCTCTACAAATTTAAGAAAAAATAGGTCCTATGTACGTCCCAATTAGCATGGGAATATTTCTTTCATTTATCTTCAACAACAAGCTACAGTAACAGTTTTTTCGTAATACCTCTTTCAGAAACTTAAACGTGTAAGTAAAGTGAAGGAGTACCAAAATGTAATAAGAGTGGGAGGCTTGGAATATCTGCCCTCTCATATGGGCGATGAGTCAGCGGAACTTTGCAAGAGCATCCCTCACGTGAAGGAAAAAGGGAGTGAGGGCTGAGGGGTGAACGGCCCTTCGCCTCCAACTGCAATTACTTGCATACTTTACGCCTTTAATGGCAAAGGGATTGACAGGTTTTTGAGTGTGGAATTGCCGTAAGGTGATTATGTATTCTAAATATTTTCAGTTTCTTTTAATAGAAAATTTATGTAAATAATGTGACAAGTAACTCTCATGACGATTTTAAAAGACTACTAAGATGACTACGATAATGAAATTCAATATAATCTGAACGGCTATATCAATGAAAGATTTCGATAGTAAGTAGTTATATAATAAATAAATACATTTACAACATCTTTCAGATTGGATAGACACCCGGAGGCACAATATTTATTCGGGTATTTTTACACAACGATATAAGTTTTTTATTTTACATACCCACTGACAATGATAATGCTCTATTGAGCCAAAGTTTTGACCCGAGTACGTGCTCAGAGTTCGCGTGAGTCCCTCTCACGTAGGGCCTCCCAGAGGAGCGCCGATCTTTTACGATTCCAGTTGGAGCACTCTTTCTATTTTTAAAGACCTCCTCGTATTCAAGATTCAACAACTTCATATGTAATGTGGATGTTCAACATTTTATGCCTTGTCTGCTTTAATCGTACATATTCTTTTTTTCTTAAATTAACCTAGGAAGATGTAAATCCCATCTGGGGTGGTCAGTAATTTTAATATCCACAGTAAAGAAATTTTGCTGCAATAGTAGTACCACTCCGTTTGCAAACATTGAGCCAAGTAGGTAATCACTCGGGTTAGAATTTAATTTAATTATATGTTGAAACATAGAACTTTGTTTCAAGCTAGTCAGGAATCTGAATAGTGATTGCCTTTGATATTTTTGGACATCAGTCTAGCCGTCCTCTACTATAATCCTTATTTTTCACTTAGTCTCCAACAACAGCCTTAGTGCAATAAAAAGTTCTTCGGGACCTAACGATGAATATTTTAAACGTGTGTATACGTATACAATAGTACATGGTTATTGAGACACTTGCAGTACCTTAGTGAGCAGAGACAAAGCGCGCAATCAGCCGACACCAGACAAATAAGCCGACAAGCGAAACGAACACGCCATCTTGCGCCGACACCGCGGGCGTATTAGACAGCGGACAGGTGCCTGCAGCCAATACTCTCTCCCGTTTTATTAAAGAACTGAGACGTTAATAGAAAGCTCCAGCTGCCTTTCTTCCCAACATATCGTAGCTGCCGAGATGGGGAGTAAGGCGTATGATGGCGATTGGAAGACGGGTTAAGCATCCTGTCAACAATATTCGATATTAGACACCACAACTATGAACACAAAGATACAATCTCAGAGGTTCCGTGCACAACAAATGGACTTTAAGGCACTCGTATGTAAAAATGAGTACCTTAGTACAGCACTGACAGTATAGAAACTGAGGAATAACTGGAAGAATGGGACCAAAGTAGCCGTACACCATACTTTCGAAGTAATGGCCCGCCTTTAACTTACATACAAGGTGTGACCTTTTCAATGTGTACTCGTGCAAACGTATACGTATGTTTCGTTTCTGCTTAACTCGCCTCGTGCTCGCAGCAATAAATCGCGGCACATAATCATGCGGCGGGGCTGAGCTCGTCGCGAGTGCTCAGAGGCGCGGCTCAATTATTTTGGCTTCATCCCGCGCTTATCCCGCGCCCAACACTTTTTAGGGCACCGCTTCTCACGTAGCCTCCCGCGGGAATTGGGATCATTTACAATTTCAGCTTCAGCACGCTTTCTTCTTAATGTCGAGTTTTATTTTTTGTTCGCGAAATGTGTCTCTTGTTTGCTCCTGTAATAGATATTTCTGTTTTGCCCTTGATCGCTTTCTTACTGTTTATTCGTGTATTTAGACAGCTCTTACTGAGTTTTGTTAACGGTTTCAATGTGAACAAAATGGTACATAAAAAACGTCACTGAAAGTTGAAGTGGGGTAAAATAAGGCGTGGGCAACGGGTTTCGAACCCTGACCTTTCATAATTCCGTCCAATATTTATTTTGTATGAAACCATTCTAGTACATATATTAATACGTACAACCCTTGCTTGTCTAGTCTTTAGTGAAATGGGTACAGACAAGGAGGCTCATTTTTTGCTTTATGTGACAAGTGACATCTAATATACTCGACCTGCAATCCAAGTCACTCAAACTTCTTCCTTCGTTTATTAGTACGTCATTCGCCGTTCTTAGTTCTATTCTCACGTAGCCTTCCATTCCTGCTATTGAAGTGTTTTCCTAGAAAGCTAGAGTGGAATATGGACTTTTCCAAGTGTCAATGAAGTTGCCGCTAGCAGCGGGTGCTTAGAAAGTAGCGGCGGCATTAAACGAGCGGCGAGACATGCACGTAGCCCTCGCAGCGCACGTGTGGAGTCAAGCGGAGGCCATTTCCCCAGGGGCGCATAAAGCACCGCCGCCGACAGCGCCTCGCCTCACACACCCGCTCATCATAAATAAGTTGGAGAGCTTTGCGCTGCAACAAGGAAATTACACCATATTATTGCTGAGTTTAATCTTGTTTTCAGTTAATTCTTAATTACTCTTTGAAGATAAATAGTATTAGATGGCGGGTCCGTTGAAATACTGGTCATACGCAAAAATGGGAAAGACAAACGCGTTCACGACCATGAACCCTTGCGGGTAGGCATAGGTTCAGGTGTTCATCTCCGCAATTGCGAAGGTAGTGATTCTATGGCCACCTCGAACCCACGTGTTGACCAGATAGTTAGTACTCACGTGATCATCTATAAAGTTAAGTTAAGTTAAATTGGGTAAAATTTATAACTGGATGGGCGACCTAGTGCAGATGCTGTTGAATTCTGAGTGAAAAATTGCTAACTTTTTTATGGTGTTTTGTTTACTTACGGGTAATTAATAGCCGTCGTCGTCTGTGATCCATAACAGAGCCATATTGGTATCAGTCATATTGGATACTAAATGTCTTCTTAAACGTGAGCCAGAGTTAACTGTAGGCGTTCATACTGACGATGGACAAGTCAGTATCTACTTCTACAAGGCAACAATGTAACTACCATTAATAATTGTTTACCATAAAAACCTGTCAAGCCTTTAATTCACTCCAATCCTTGTGTTTACCACAACCCACCCACTCTCGGATATTTTGTATCAATAAGGTAAATGCACGTGTCAAAACTCACAAATATCATGACGCAATGACAAAGGACGGAAAAATACCCACCTCGTGTCATTTATCTCATTCAGATTATAAATACATGTTTTGTTTTCACTTGAGACGTAAATAAAAAGCTTCTTTCGCATTTTATGATGTGTACAAGGTGACTTTAGGACTAAGGTTAAATGGAATTTATTGATGAAACCTAAAACTATATCATATATATTTAAATAATTACAACTTTAATAATAATGCTAAATGTGACATAGAAGATATTGCATTTAAATGAAAAGAGGTAGTTAGGCTTGAGTATGTATTATATATGTATGTATGTATTAGGTATGGGAACATCTCGCTTTGACAAGGCCGTAGGCGTAATGGAAGGAGCTGCCATCTGTTGAGCCCTCAGTGAAACTAAACATTAGCTCGTCTGATTGAAATTTAGTTTGCAGAGCAGATTGTGTTTGCTCCGCGTATAAGGTTTGTAAAGTGAGCATTCAGACGTCTTTTTCTCAGATCTCAGCTTTCATATTTACTCACGTCTATTATCCTTGCTAGAGCAGACAGAATGATAAGTTTCTAGAATATTTTGCCACATGTTCTGTTGTTTTGTAGAAACATATGAGGGGTTTGTAATAATATTTTTGAGTTCTTCATTTATTTCATTTTACAAGAAAAACGGGACTCATCGCGTATATTTTCACGTTAGTTTTTCTTGCAAAATATGAGGGTTTTGTCTTACTTCTGATACAAAAACTATTCCTGTCTGGAAAAGGGCAATAGATTTTTTATGTAAAAAAACACTGTACGAAGCCTTAATACAAAGCAAAAACCTGTTACAATTAAACTTTAAATTTGCAAGTGGTCAGACAACGGTTGTTCCTCGCATTCTGTTGGCAGTGCTAACGACGCCTTGTTGAAAGAATGCAGACAACATTCCCCCACAAAATTTAAATTGTATTCACACACTCCATGACTATTTTCCATTTCGGTATAATAAGAGGTTTGCTAGTCTATCCTTATTTAATTATGGTTTCGTAAACTTAACTTTGTACTAAAGTGACAGCATTCGAAGATACTACCTTTATGGCATTGTGGTTTTCTTGTGGTAGTAGTCATGTGTTTCGCAAATGGAGAAAATTTAATCATATATTTCAAATTAAAATCTGCATACAGTCTACATTTTTAAAGCCTTAAAAGCTGTAGGTTAATGCATTCAACTAAATAAACAAATCGAAATCAGATTAATGCAAGTTAATACTTTCAAAGGAGTTATCAGTGAGGCGCTTTCCCCGGGAAATATGCAGAAGCCATAATTTAATATCCCATCTTCTTAGAGCATTTTTATTTAGTTAAGAGTGCTGCGTATTTTTTTAAATAAAAAAAAGTTACCTGCGGCTCTTAGACGAAATAGAATTTAACCAGCTTACTTCTATCAGTAAAGGATTTTAGAGATCTTTAGATTCCATTTTCCCTTGTCTCTTAGTCGCATCTCACGTCACAATGGGAAGAAAGGCAGCTAGTTAGCACTCTTTTCAAGGCCCAAAGCACTACAGGATATAAATAACAACCGAACTAAACTGAAGCAATAACTTTCCGAGGAACTCGATAAAATATATTATACAAAATAATCGTAGTTGGTATTCGTAGTACAAAGTGAGTTGGCTCGTAGCAGTTTATCTTTCCGCCCAGAAGGCACTCGGCTGGAAATTGATTGCAGGTAGTTTCCCGAAGACACTGTAAGTGGATTCTGATCGGTGCACTTAAAAGATTGTCTCTGTACTACGGAGGCGCTTAACGTGGCATCGCTCTATTCATCTTAATATGTTCCTTTATTAATTTCGCTGTATTTTAGGCACGTTTTCTATTTCTTGGCTTATAACACATGAATACTTTGGAAAAATGACTGAATATTGTTCTATCAATGTTTGAGACACTTTTAAAATAAGTAACTAAAGAATTACTCGTATAATTAGGTTTAGATAACATTAACATGCATCTAATGAATTGCATTATGTTTTAAAAAAAAAACAAACGCGTTTACGACCATTCACGCTTGCAGCATAGTCAGAGGTTCAGGTGTCCATCTCCGCAATTGCGAAGGTAGTCATTCTATGGTCACCTAGAACCCACGTGTTGACTAGACAGTCAGTTCTCCATGCGACAGGTGGTAAGCCGTGTCGCCATTTACAAGCACTGACTATTACCTGTTCGGGGAAACAAGTAGGTGTCCTCACGATGCTTTCCCTCACCGTAGTATTCGACGCATTTCGTAAAAGTATTTTTATTACGCAAATGTACATAGAAATTCATTAAACTTAATTTCCTTTGTACATTGAAGTTTTAATTTGCATATATTTATATGTACATATTCATGTCGTTGGGAGATATCTTGATATCTCCTTAGTCACTATTTAACATGAATATTGGGGTGGCGATGTCATAATGGAACATTGATGACAGGTTGCTAGCCCGTCGCCCAATAGATTCCATTTACCCCTAATCCCTTAGTCGCCTCCTACGAAAGGCCGTGAGGAACAGCACCTAGTTAGCATTATTTTTACTCGTATGGCCCAGAATAGCTTGGTAGTTTTAATATGCTTGTGCCTAATTGCTATCAATTGCCTCTAGTCTTTTATTAAAAAAAAGAATTCATTTTATGTATCTACGTTTGAAACCAGCAGAAATGTAATAACAAAAACGGCACACATTCCCTCATTTGGCGACAGCAAACCACAAGTTTATTTTGCCATTTGTGGGCCACCGCAGGGGCTGTCATCCCTTCGCTTTGTTGTCACGCGCACAGCGGCCCCAGGTGGCACTTATTGCGCCCACTGCACTCGCAATCACTGGCCACGCCATTCCAGCAACGCAGCTGGGCTTGTGCGAATGGCTAGAGGGTTTATGTGTGTATGTATGTGTAAATAAATAGGTCTTTATTTACAACATATTTAAATTAATTGAATACTTTAAACAAAATAGAACAAAATATGTACAAATGAAAACAAAAAAAAAAAAAAAAACTTAAATCTAACAAACAGTAAAAATTTACACAGCGCTACTAGTGTGCCGAATTTAGCACCCAGAAGCAAAAGCCCCCAGCACACTAGCAGCGTTACCCCGCTGGATTGCCAACGACAACCTCTGGGCCAAAAATTCCCCGGAGCGTCTATCCAAACCACGATCCCTAAGCCTTTTGCCTATGCTAGCCACAAAAGAAACCGCCTCCTCCCCCCAAACCCCAGACGTTTCAAAAGCCACTGGCACAAACAAATAGGCAGATTTTAGAGCCGCGTATTTTACATGTTTTTGGCGTGCTGCCGCCTCAGCAGCCGAACCAGCAGAACTAACCGTAGTTGGTAAGTGAGACGCAGCATACGTGTCATGTATGTATGTGTATACTATACGTCACTTCCGATTCTCTATAGAGATATTGGCAACGACTAGAGATAATCATTTTGTCTGATCATGGCAATCCCCTTTTGCTGCATAGATATATGCCTACATTCACATGCTTATCAAAACTACTGACTACAATGATATTTTTATATTTTGTGGATGGAAAAAGTAGTCTGAAGTTGGAATGAATGATTGACATTAGCAGAACTTTTCTTCTATTTCTGAACAACATAAAACAAAATGCTGGAAACCATTTTGAACACTGCACACAGGCACATAGTTGTCATTCATGTCGGAGATTAATTTGCATACATGTCACACCAAGTTTGCTGTTAAAATTAGGCATGGATAACGTTGTGCGTTTTTCTCTCTCGATATTAAGTTGACCATAGGTTGTCAGTACGGCGTGTAACTAACCAGCACACTTTTATAACACCAATAATATTATAATAATATAGCCCTATTAGTTAACAAAACAAGCTAAAGATCACAAAAATAAAGGTGATTTCTTATTCATCTATAGTGGTCTAACAAAATACCATCTACCTATAACGTGGTATTATTTATTTCCCTATCCTGTCTACAAACAGTCTATAAATTCGACAGCAGTTGAGGAAACTTTCGCATATCTTTATGCCCGTACATGCGAGCAGTTGATCAATCCCCGCGCAAACTTCTGCCCTCGAGTCAGCTCAGCTCGCTACAAATCGCGGCAGTTAACCAAAGTTTCCTCTCACTAGCACGACACGATAACAGCAACTCTATGAATTATTACTCTGATATAGTGACATGCTGTTTATATATTATAATGTGCTGTTGCAGAGATGCCCGAAGAAGCGACTAGGAACAGTGAAAGTGTTTTATTTTATATGCGATAGGTGGCTAGTAAAATGAAAGACTGCGTTTTTATGAAATGTAAGACTTTTCACTTATAGGTCATGTCGTAAGTCACATATTGTCAAGTATGTTAAGTAATGATAAACACAAGATTTGAAACCTAAAAATATTATTTCGCTCAGTTTGATATTATGCTGTATACTTTAGGTTCACTGAATATAAAACAATTCTGTAAATTTCAGTAAAATATGCATACCATAATTTATTTAAGGCTTAAGCCTCAAATTCTATCATAATACATCTCAAGCCAAGGCACCGTAAGGCAGCGGCAATAAATGCTAATCCACGCACTCGGCTACATATATTTCGATTTAAAAGAGCCCAAGACACGTGTGAGCGGCGCTGCGGACATAAATCTTGTCGAATAACCTTTAAACATTTATTGCGGGAGATGTTGTTGGCGGGTGACGCGATGCCTCTCTATTATTCAGGCTGCGGCGGCGCTTATTCCGAGCGAGTGCGTGCACGCCCTAACCAGTTTACAGAGTGTTCTAAGCCTGAATTCGTAGTATGGGCGCGGGCTCCAATTTCGTTGAATTGGCTCACGTTGAATATTCTTTCTATGGCAATGTCAAGTATCTTTTCGCATTAACTGAAATCGATACAAAAACAGCAAACAACCTGGCTGTCACCTATTTTTAATTTTTTTGTTTCGACACTATAGAATGTGGGTGAATTATATTGTTCCTCAATATGTAGTGTTTGAAGGTCAACCAAATACCTAAATCATTTTTCATTAAATTATAGAAAGGATCGCTGATAAGAAGAATAGTTGTTGTCAAATGCTCTAATATATTGACAACGGACTGCTCCGTTATTTCCCCAAGCAGCCAGCACACTCGTACTACGGTTTCCATCGACTAGAATTCAGAACGCTACCTGATAGAATGCAATTGCTTATACGCTACACTTGTTTTAAATACATCCAATCCTAGCCTGGGACGTGAATTGAATTAAAACTAGCTTTGTTTTTCAAGTCATCAAAGAAACAAAGTCATTATTTCTTTCAGGTATGTTAGATGGCGCAAGAGGCAACTAAGTGACTACAAGTAAATGGCATTTATATCATGATACGCATAGTAATCTGTCATTGTTTTTCCATGTTAGTATCATCACATTGCAAATTGTAGTAGTAAAGAAGTCAGTGCAATCTCTGTCTTCGAGATGTAGCTAAAATAACAACGTATTTATTAATATATACGACAAATTAAAGTCATTTTTAGAAAATTTGTTATTATGTTATTTATAAGTATTTATTTATATTCATATTAAAAATTTACAGTTATGGTATGATAATGATTTATAGATAATAATTAGTACTCATATTTTAGACACTCATACCCAACCAAGAGGCAAAAACGCAGGTCCATTTCCAGATATCTTCGCCATGTTCGCGCCAGTTGCGCAATATTTGAGATTCGGCGCTGAGTCGTGTAATCCGCGAACAAGTGTCACTTTTCCTTTTGAGCTGTCGCTGCCGGTGCAGGGGCGCGTTCACTTGTGCCGATGCTTAGGCGAGTGAGTGCGCAAGGACAAAGCGCCACACGTCGCAGCCTCTCGCAGTCATCTCGCTAAGTGGAGCGCCAATGGCCACGCCACTACCCCTCTCCTCATACGAGACACACTCATATGGCTCAAAGACAATGCAAGCTCCATGGCACATGTAATGATGATGGTGGGTGAAGGTGACTTTAAATGATAGTGTGGAGTAAAGTTAAATATAGTGACTGGTATTGCTTTCATCGTACAATTACATTTAATATATTATCTTCTCAGTAATATTTTGAAAGTAGTATAAAATTGAACTGCTCTAAAATCTCGATAATAAATAGACATAATATCAGGTACAATATAACATTGAACATAAATACATTATGTTAGAATTTATTATCACCACCACCTTTAGGTAAATTTTCATCGACAGTACCTAAACTGCCATAAAAACACCAAACAAAACCGTACTTTTAGCAACACCGATAGTTACAGGCGACAGAATAGATTGAAGCGAGCGAATAGGCGGCCGCGGCGCAGTCACCCTTGGGCCGCTGACAGGGCGGCGCAGTGGCGCTGAATTACGCCGCGAGAGATAAGCGGGTAATTCCATTGCGCCACGCTGCAGCGCTCTTATTGTTTAACCTATGTACATGCAAATGTATGCGCCGCCATGCCATTAGCCTTTGTTATTAAAATCACTATTATAAATACTGTCTGTAACGCTTTATTATGTTTAGGCCACTGCTCGATATAGAGTAATCGTGACGATTGTATTATGGAATATGATACACTTATTGCCTTTTTCAAGAAACAGGCAGGGTTCTGTTATAGATTAAAATAATAAGTAAGTTTTGCTCGCGTAAGCCTCCTCATACCGCGTCGTTTTAAGTGCTGACTTTGCAGCCAACGTTTCTTTATTAGTATCGTGCGTTCATATCGGAGTTCTCTTCCAACCATCAAATGGTTAAGACGGTTCGCTAACAATACCTTGTATTCGGCTTAGGGAAAATAAAAGTGTTTTTTTTAAAAACCTATTTCATTTCGTCCGCACAACATTGGTGGCAGCGGTGGGATACCGTTCTTGAGGCATATCGTATATATGCCCACCGGTATTCCGAACAAAGCGCGAACGAAATTCGGTGTGCTTGTAAGCCGTGAGGAGCCGTACCTCACGCCAGTGCCGTACTTCCCGAGGAAGCTCGTCAGTCGTGACACAGGCCGTGTCACGCCAGCCCTCGACCAGCCGAGCGTAACAGCCGTCGCAGACGTCGTTGCAGAGAGAGATCTGCAACCCCGAGAACCGACGTCGTCCTCTGCTGTCCAGCAGAAACCCGGTAACAACATCAGGACTAAAGTGATGCAGTTCCTACTGTAAGTGAATCTTTTCTTATTTTGTGGGAGAGCGAAGAACACCTAAACATCTTTAAAGAGGATTTTCTACTGAGATTTTATATTTTATCGTTACTTTTTTAGTTTTTTTTTAGTTTTTGTGACTAGCTTTGATTTTACCCTTTTTTAAAAATGGCTCCTAAAAAGGACATAAAGAATGATGAATTCACAGACGCAGAGGAAGTCGAGACAAAGAAGTTGTCTCTCAACCTCCTTACTAAATTTATAAAACCCTATAATGGGGATAGGGCGTCTCTTCCCGCGTTTCTCACAAATTGTGAGAACGCCATCGAACTGGCAGAAGATAGCCAGTTGAGCTTCTTATGCAAGTACATAATTTCACAATTAGAGGGAAAAGCTCAGTTAGCTTGCTCCCTACGGAGATTCGACAAATGGTCGGATTTAAAGAATTTTCTTAAAACAAATTTCGGGGAGAAAAAGCACTCCACCCACTTACTTCTAGAACTTCAGAACTGTAAACAGTTCTCGACCGAAGAGGTCATTCAATTCTCATTGCGGATAGAGGCTTGCCTAACAAGACTCCTATCCGACATTCAATTTTCGGGATGTTCGGAGGCCGAGAAGCCTGGCAGAATAGCTGCCATGGAGGATCTGGCACTCAACACCTTCCTCCTAGGGTTAAACCCTAGTTTTTCTCATATAGTCCGATGTAGAAACCCCAATACGTTGAGTGAGGCTATCACTCACGCTATTGAAGAGGAAAAGCTCTTCAACCTCACGAAGGTGTCGAGGCCTTCGAAGGTATGCAACCGTTGCGAAAGGCAAGGGCATACATCCAATGAATGCTTTAAGCATAAATCAAAATTTTATCCAATTAATTTTCAATCCAATTACAGGGCTAATAATTCTAGGCCTAATAACTATTCTTACAATAAACCTAATACTTATAACAATAATTCTAATGCTAATACCAAATTTTGTAAGTATTGTAAGAATCCGGGGCATACGATACAAGAATGCCGAAAGTTGGAGTTTAAGAATAAGTCTAATCCCCAACAAGCACAGCGAGCACCTTATCAGGTGAAACCTGAGCCTCGCGTGTCTGCACCCGTACAACACGTTGTATGCAAGTCCGCCACAGAGCAGACTTTAAATTAGATGACGCTCCTGTTGTGTGTCGCCCGGGGGCGTATACAGAACTTAAGGACACACTTAAAGATGATCCTAATTTTTCTGATTGCGCTGATTTTTCTAATTTCTCTGATTTTTCTAAGTTCTCTGATTTTTCTAATTTTTCATCTCAACCAAAGTTGTTGAGTTCGTCCCAGTCACAAGACTTGAGACAACCCTCTGAGTTCACTGAGTTTATTACATCTCAACCCAAGCAGTTGAGTTTCGATTCTAAATTGAATCAATTTTCTAAGTTTAACACTTATAATGACGTCAAGTCTAAACCTGTTAAGGAGTCTGTGGTTTGTACAGATGCTCCGAAGGTCATTCATTCTGTTCCTATTTTTGAAACGAAAAGTTTGTTACGTATTTCTTTACCACATTTATATATTAATGCACCGCAACATTGTTCTGCACCTTTGTGCTTTTTAATTGACACGGGCGCTTCCGTAAGCGTCATGAAAATTACGTGTTTCGATACTTTACCGAAACTTTCTAAGGAGATCATTAAACTGAAAGGTATCAATGACTCTGAATCCTTTTGCGAGACTCTTGGCTCGTTTAATTTAAATTTTTGTATACAGAATAGTAATTATTCTTTTAAATTTCACGTCATAAACGATGACATTAACCTTAATTATGATGGCATGATAGGGTCAGATTTTATGAGATTTTTCAATTGCACACTTGATTTCAATTCAAGTGAACTGTATTTACATGGTCATATTTTTAAAATAAAGTACACGCAACCTACATACATTATTCCCGCACGTTCAGAAGCCGTGATAGAATGTAACTTAACTAATGCTGACAAAGATTTACAACGGCTATTTCCACGAAACGAAGGGCTGATACTCGATCACAGGATTTGTGATGGTGTCTACGTATCAAATTGCATCGCCACTATTAAACAAAACAAGCGTGTGAACGTCTCAATTTTGAACACAACTGAAACACCAGTAAAGGTAGATAATTATTCCGTGTATTTAAGTCCTATTGATTACGATAATTTTTCATTTCCGATAAATAATACTTACATTTATTCCAACCTTTCTCGTAGAGAGAAAAGTTTTAAAACTCGTTCGTCATGAGCATCTTAATCCAGAAGAGAAGAAGGCTCTTTTGGATTGCTTGCGCAGATTACGCTGACATATTTCATCTCGAAGGTGAACCATTAACACATACTCATGCATTGAAACATAACATTAACACGGGAGACGCGGCTCCCATCCACGTCAAATCATATAGATTTCCGGAATGCCACAAGGAGGAAGTTGATAAACAAATCAACTCCATGTTAGAACAAGGCATTATTCAAAATTCAATCTCCCCATGGTCCGCCCCTGTGTGGATCGTTCCTAAGAAGGCAGATGCCTCTGGGAAAAAGAAATGGCGTATAGTCATTGACTATCGCAAACTCAATGACGTAACAGTGGCCGAAATCTTCCCAATTCCATTGATTAGTGATATTTTGGATCAATTAGGCAAAGCTAAATATTTTTTCCACACTTGACCTTGCTTCCGGTTTTCACCAAGTATTAGTCGATCCTTCAGATATTCAGAAAACCGCTTTTACAATTGTTAATACTAATGCTTCAACAGGGCACTACGAATTTACACGAATGCCTTTCGGACTCAGGAATAGTCCGCACACATTCCAACGTCTTATGACGATGGTTCTTACGGGATTACAAGGATTACATTGCTATGTTTATTTAGATGACTGTATAGTCTATTCATATGACCCTCCCTAGTCATATGGAAAAAATTACGTTTAATTTTTGATCGTTTTCGTAAATTTAACCTCAAGTTACAACCCGACAAGTGCGAGTTTTTACGTCGTGAAGTTTCTTATTTAGGACATGTCATAACCGACCAAGGGGTCCAACCAAACCCAGATAAGGTGAAGACTATTACCAATTTTCCGATTTCCACGTAATGTTAAAGATATAAAGTCATTTCTAGGACTAGTTGGTTATTATCGTAGATTTATTCCAAATTTCTCCCAAATTACGAAACCTCTTACTAGTTTACTAAAGAAAAAACATTACTTTCGTTTGGAATCCTGAACAGGACCAAGCATTTAATTTATTAAAAGGAAAAACTAACTACTGCACCTCTATTGCAGTATCCTAATTTTGAACAATCTTTTATTTTAACTACGGATGCTTCTAATTACGCCATAGGCGCTTATTTTATCTCAAGGCGATATCGGCAAAGATAAGCCCATCGCTTACGCATCCCCGACCTTAAACAAGGCGGAATGCAATTATTCCACTACGGAACGCGAAATGTTAGCTATTATTTTTTGGCGTTAAATCCTTTAGACCATATCTTTATGGTCGAAAGTTCACCATAGTTACTGATCATCAACCCTTAAGGTATATTTTTAATGTTAAAGATCCAAGTTCACGCCTTATTCGATGGCGTTTGAAGCTCGAAGAATACGAGTACGACATTGTTTATAAACAAGGCAGACTGAATTCAAATGCTGACGCATTATCTAGATATCCTATTCACGTTACGACACGTTCGAAATCGTAATCAGGACACGAGTCCCTTACTCTGAATCTTATGAAACATATTTCAAATATCAATTTACTAACACTTTAACTACACTTAATACACAAATTGAGGAACACTCACAGAGTATTCATACTACTAAATTCGATTTCATTGCTATCCCTACTTCTCTAGATTTTGATGAGAGTATGCCAAATGTTAACCAAATTTTATCCAATTTATCTAACTCTGAATCTTTACTTAATAATGAACGTGAACCTTTTACTATTCTACCTTATGTAGATGGTAATAAAAACTTATTTCTTTTTATTTACAAAGACTCATCATTTCGAGGAGAGTAATTATAAAACTATTTTCAATTTACTAATGAATTTACGAGATCTTATTTTAACAAATAACCCCTCTCTTTACTGATCTCGCTATCACTGACTTTATTGAACCTTTTTCTAAGTTCGTTTATACTAAAGTACATAATATGATACGTTACATATTTCATAACACTAAAGTTAAGATACATATATACAAAAACAGTTTAAGATATCCTACTCCTGCGGAAGTACCGCAGATATTAAAGGACAATCATGATTCTCCAATTGCCGGACACCCAGGTGTCAAACGTATGTTAAATAGAATTAAAGAATCTTTTTATTGGAAATCTATGTCAACCGACATAGAAAATTATGTTAAAAACTGTAAGCTCTGTCAGGTCAATAAACCTTACAGGCATAAGAATAAATCACCTATGATTATTACTACTACGAGCACAAAACCCTTTGAACGACTAGCACTTGATGTAGTCGGAGCCTTTACCGAATTCCGGTAATCAACAGTTTAAGTATATGCTTACAATGCAAGATGACCTAACTAAATTTACATGCGCTTATCCCATGGTATGTGCAACAAGCGAAGAAATTGCTTCCAATTTAATACATTTCATGTCTCTTTTTCGGTTTCCCAAAGACAATTTTGACAGACTTAGGTACATGTTTTACATCAGAATTATTTCAACATGTGACCAAAATTTGTAAGATTAAGAATCTTTTTACTACTCCGTATCATCCACAAACAAATGGCGCGTTAGAACGTAGTCATTCCACTCTAAAAGAGTATCTAAAATCTTATGTTAATGAGAATCAAAATGATTGGCATAAATTCTTATTTACAGCTATTTTAGCTTATAACACTACTCCACACAGCACTACTCAGTTCACACCTATGAACTCTTATACGGTTATAAACCATCTATACCATCTTCATTATACGATTCTGGTTCGGATAACACTTATCCAGAATATATTAAGTATTTACAGTATCGCATGAAGTATTGTCGCGATAAGGCAATACAAAATATTAATAATAGTAAGGAAAATTCCAAAGCCTGTTATGATAGATCCACACGTCGGATCGAATATAAATCGGGAGAATTAGTTTACTTGAAATGTCATCATAAACAAGGTAAATCCCTTGCGCCTGTTTGGAAAGGCCCTTATAAGATTATCAAAGTTTTTAACAATAAACCATAACGTTATTTTAGCTATTGGTCGTAAACACGTGAAATATCATTTTGACCAAATTAAACCTGCCAATTGTTCTCCGCATTAATTCTAGAATATTTTAATTAAGTTGATATATACTATAAGTAAGTACAAACTATCTTCTATTCTCTATTTACTATTTCTAACCTCTTGGACACTACTCTGAATTCTATTCTCTTTTCTAAGTCTAATATTCTACACCCTTCTATCATAAGTCCTTCTAGTTTATATTTAGAACTATCTAAGCATAGTAATTTACTGAATAGTCGTCTCGATTTCCCTGTCGTTTTGAATATCGATAATATACATAACTTAATGGATATCTCAAAGCTGGTCTCCTATTTTTATAATAAGAAAATTGTATTTGTTTTACAAATTCCATTAGTTTATCCAGAATTATATACTGTGTATAAGAATATACCTTTACCAATTCCTCATGATCAAAATAAACCAAATACCTTTTCTTTGGTTCAACCTTCTAAATCTTATATAGCATTAACAGAGGATAGACTGCAATATGCATTATTAGATAATTTACAAGATTGTCAAAAGATTTATAGTAATTATTCTATTTGTCCTCAATTAAATTCTTATTCTACTATTAATAACCCTTGTTGTGAAAGTAAACTTATTTGTGATGTAATATTGTCTATGCCAAAAGAATGTAACACTAAATTACTATTTGGAAATATTGATATTTGGCAGAAACTGCTTAATAACAGATGGATTTTTGTTCAATCTTCTCCTACTAAATTAACAGTGAAATGTGATAACAACATTATTACAGATTACTCTATACATGCCACAGGTATTTTAACCCCTAAATGAAAATTGTATTGGTTATGCAAAAACCACGCAGATAATTCCAAGCTCTACTAAAAATTTATTAATGTCTAGTAACTTTGAAACTGATTTTGATATAATTGAAGATGATTGTTGTCGAAAAGAAAAATTTAATCATACTATTCCATATTTAGCTCCTATAACGTTATCGAACATCGATTTAGAATCTTTACAATTCGCAAAATATGAGTTACACAATTTAGAAAAAGAAATAAATAATGCTGAAAGTAATTCGCATTTTATAAGATACGGAACTTATTATTCTTATACAACATATACTATTGTAATACTTATTTTGGCATATATTGCTTTCAAACTATATAAGTACTTTAAAAGATGTGATTCTTCTAATTGTTGTATTGCGATATACAACCAGTGTTATAATAAAAAGCTTTCCAGGGAAAAGCATAAGGTCTCTATTGAATTACATGAGATAACAGATGATTCTGATTCGACTTCCAGTAAAGTAGATTTTAGAAATTTAAGTAATCATTAACGTTGATGTTTGTTTACGTATTTTTATGATGCTAAAGTTTTTGTTAAAGTTCAATGTTTTATTTTAGACTAATTACTAATATTTGTAAAACCGTTTTAACTATTTGAGATTTTCTAATTTCGAATTTTAACTTCTATTTTTGTTTTGATTTCGCTTCACCCTCTTAAAGGGATAAAGCTCAATTTTATAGGGGGGGCTGTTATAGATTAAAATAATAAGTAAGTTTTGCTCGCGTAAGCCTCCTCATACCGCGTCGTTTTAAGTGCTGACTTTGCAGCCAACGTTTCTTTATTAGTATCGTGCGTTCATATCGGAGTTCTCTTCCAACCATCAAATGGTTAAGACGGTTCGCTAACAATACCTTGTATTCGGCTTAGGGAAAATAAAAGTGTTTTTTTTAAAAACCTATTTCATTTCGTCCGCACAACAGTTCCTTATGATGTTTTCTCCAACGGATACTTACCACGCCCAAGTCGCTTGACTTCGGTGATCGAACGGTAGAATTAAATTAAAGGTAAAAAGAGTTATTATGATGACTATTTATGAATTTCGAGATATTTCGTTATGCTTAACAACTAAATGTTAGAATTTTCGTGATCGAAGCTCTAAAAAACGAGAACTAATAAATTTGTTAGTTGGAAAATGAACACGGATCTATGACTCGAAAGCAGAGATGAACGGGAAAACAAAACTAATTTGAAAGTATTCATCGAAGTTCAGCAGTTCTCTTGTCAAAAGTTTAATTGGTTGTCATTTAAGATTTGCTTCAGCTGCGAATGGCCATGGTGGTTTACTACTACCAATCTAATTCATCATTAATCTAGCGTCTATCGTAATAGCTGACATGCTGTTACCGTGCACTCATATAGATATTCCTAAATAACTATAGGAGTAAGTTAGCACTCTTATTATTATAATGATATCCTAGTTGTTTGACATAACAATGGCACTCAAATTAATTAAGCGGAGCAACATCGGCGGCACAAAAACAGACAACATAATCGTGGGCTGCGCCCGTGACATCCATAATCCCCGTCAGTGCGGGCGCCGCTTGTCTCGGCTGACAGCGAGTTAATCTCACCGTTTATTCGGAGCGGAGGCTTATTCGTCAGCGGCGGCGGCGGCGGCGGCATTTGTCTCCGCGCCTCCGCCATAACGCAAGCATCTGCTCCCCGCCTGATGGAGAGGCAAAAACGCCGCTTACATGTGTTCATTGCGGCTGAGAAATGACACGCGTTTTTTATCTTGCGTACGGATCACAATAGGCCATTGATTAAGATGAGCTGTGTAAGCCGTCTTATGTAAGATAAAAGGATGGTCGAGATGTTTAGTACTGCAGCCAAGTAATGAATATTGTTAATGTTCTATGTGTGAACTTAATAATTAATCCATAAATATGTGCGCCAACGAACAATGACTCAAAGCTCACGCCAGGCCAGGCTAATACATAAAATCAATCATTATAATAATTAAATTAATGATTAATTCGACGTAGCTCAGTCGTTTGGGGCTTGACTCTGTATCGAGGGAACAGGGTTTAAATCCTGCTTGAGCATTTTCATAATAAAAATACATTTACGAAATGCGTCAAATACTACGGTGAGGGAAAACATCGTGAAGAAACCTACCTGTTCTCCGAACAGGTAATAGTTAGTGCTTGTAAATGGCGACATGACTTACGACATGTCACATAAGTACTGGCTATCTGGTCAACACGTGAGTTCGAGGTGGCCATAGAATTACTACCTTCACAATTGCGAAGATGAACACCTGAACCTCTGACTACCCCGCAAGGGTTAACAGTCGTGGACGCGTTTGTCTTTAATAATTATAATCAGTATCTGTATACGGCGACAAGGTTTACCATCTATCACGTTCAATAATGATTGTTAGGTAAATCCGTTCTGGAGACCAAAGCCCATCACAAAAATCTCTCAACCTCTGACTACACCGAAAGGGTAATGCAGCAATGTATACATGTATATTTTTTTCTTTTTTTAATTTTCCTATAATACATAGTTCTAAATAGACACCACCATTGCACTAACTAGTGAATAACTATAACATTACAGGTTTGATAAGAGTGTTTGATCGCGGGGCATAAATCGCGCGAAGTGCCTCGTAAACATTTATAACCCGTATTTATGAGCGGCCGCTGTTTTTTGGGGGCTTAAGGGGTGTTTACACGTTGCAGTTTGGCCTCGCACCAGCCGCCTCACTGGGTAGGTGAAAGCCTTGGCCCGGGGATGAACGCGATACTTTTATTCGCCTTATCAAAGTGATAAACTTACTTTTCTTTGTATATTATTCTCTATGCTAACTGCAAAGGAAGTTAGTATGGAGGAAGCAATCATGATTATTGTTTAACATAAGTAGTTTTATATATCATTCACTATCCTAATGACAAAAATATTCAGATGTTACTTTAAGCGATTGTTGCATATTTTTACGTTAACACCGAAATGTTACTACGAGTATGTTGACGTGTATTGTATCACGACTTTGTTTATCCAAAAAGCAGCTTATATTAACTATGCACTGTGCAACGGGGGGATAAGACAGGAGTCTTCATATCTAAGCATTAATAAAAATTACACAAAAAACTTATTTACTTGTCAAATTCTTACGTATAAAATTATATATTTTAAAGTCACTTAAACTCCTACTCAATTATTACAAGCTAACCATTTGAATCCTTACATGACTTCCAAGTGGAGCTGTAAGTCGGGCTCCGCTATAAACTTGGCGGCGGAGTCTTCCTTCGGGAGCCCTCGTCTCCCGAATCTAACTTCAGCGCAGCTCATGAATATAGAATTCCTTCCTATTCTTGGTGCGGCTATCGCTACTATCGATGGACTGGCGGGTCCTGCTGTAAACTGGGACGTAATGTTTAAATAGTACTACCGATTAAATAAATTCAGACAACCTCGCAATTCTATTGGGTATTGGTATGTTATACCTTGTCAAGCACCACAGTTTACCAAAGGAGTAAACATCATAATAGTGTATCTTTCACTCTTTCGGAATATTCAAAGTTCGTTCGTGAGTGAGTGATCGTCATCGAAATAAAACACATTTCATTCAATGCCTATATTGCATTAGATGGCACAACTATAAGTGGTCTATCGCCGTTTACAGGCTATCGCCTATGCCGATGATAAGTTTCTCCGCGATGTTTTCCCGCCCTCGAAGAGCGAATATCCGTCGCAAAAAGCGGTCATTGAATAAAAGATCCGCGACTCAACAACTTTATTGTATTTCGCTCTCTTTTGCATTATCATATTTGGAGTGCGCTCACGTTTACATAGACCTACGGCCGTATTATGATCACGAACCGAACTCTGTATATTTTCCCTTTTTAGGGTATGATTTCACATTTTGTAAATAAACCGAGCTAAGCCACGAGATTACGATCTAGTCTGTGACTGGAATACAATGGAATCAGGTGCATTATTTCCGGAATAATCGTAAATTCGTATACATTTATTTCCAACAATTTAGTTGGAGCTATATTTGTAGTCATCGGTTCATGTACAACACCTGTTTAACTAATAAAAGATAAATTACATTATTAAATTTCATTACGTAAAAGTTACCTAAAACGTAAATCATTGAGTGATTTTTCTATCCCCTAAAAAACTTATATAACTACCGTGACGAAACTTAAAAACTCTTTACCTTTACACCAATTAGTTCTTAAATGCTACTTTAAAAGCAAAAGTGCCAAGCATGCACCGAAACACAAAAACAATTGGGCGCAGCCTGAAGCGGCCGCAGAGAGCGAGTGAGTGCAAAGCCCATTTGAGCTCCGCATCTTTTAATTGCAACAGAGTTGGCAGCGCAGTGCAGGGCGTCGTTAAAATCGCATCGAGTGTTTTGTGGCCCACTCGAAGGCTCTGCCCGTGGAGCCTTCTGCGCTTTTTATAACCTGCGCGGCTGAGCTTAGAGACTTTAGAGCTTACAGCGAGAGCTCGCCTTTTTGCTACACTTTGAGCGTACGCTCCGTGACTATGCTGGTTTATGCATTTAAAGGGATATGCAACACCAACGATAACTTTTTTGGACTAGTCAGACCGTTGCAAGGTTTGTAGCTTCTAAAAGCCGTATCGTAGAGTAACACTAGATAGTCAATTATTATCAAACATATGTTTCGTGATAGGATCACAGATCACACAAAAAATATGTAGTTTTCAACCAACGACAATGAGAACATGCAATAATGAAGATGGACACTCGCTAAACTATACTAGATATAAAATACAGCACCATTAAGCGGCCCTATTACCCAACAAAGTCACAGTTACAATATAAAGTAATAATTAGAACTGTACAAGCTTCTGCTAGTGTAAAGACTTGTTATTTTTTGCGTAATTTTTCTAGCTTGTACAAGTATCCGTTTGTTCCAGGGCAGATTAGCTACGTGCCAGCTAAGCCCTGCCATAGTGGGTACCTCTGTTGCGGCTAATCCCAGTTCATCCCCACCAGAGCGAATCCAAGCGAACGGCGCGAGGTGCGGGTAGATGGAAAAAGCGCTCGCCTCCGCCGCCGGTGGCAGCTGCAATCGTATATCATTTAAGCTTCGCTCTTTTCATGCGAACATTCATTTTGAGAAGCTCTTTAACTTACCGAGTTATATTATGATGTTGAGCTTAAATAAGCGGTGGTTCTAACATATTTTACTTAATAAATGGCAAAATACGCTGTACTTGTAGAAAGACTCATATTATAGTGTAATTATATCCATTTCATGTTGGAAAAAACATGGGAGACATAATCTCTTCTGATAAATAATACAATTTATCCAGGTAAATTATAGGAACTGTGATAGCACACATTTGTGATATTATTTATTGATATTACTGCTCTGTCATTAATGAATTAATGAAATGAATCATACTCATAGGCCTTCAATTGCCTTCTAATATATGAAACCGAAAAGAAAAGCAATAACTTGACATTATATTTCGGTACCAGAGACTGAGGGCGAGACATAGTTAATAAAAATATGAAATATATTTTGTATAACTTCATTAAAACTTATGTACTTCGTACATACTCGTACATAATTTTATTTAATAGAAATACCACCGGCTGCCACGTAGGTCATGGCTCGGAGGCTTGAGTGAGGTGTGGCGAGTGGCGGAGGCTCGCTGCACTTGGCGGGAATGATTAATCAAAGCCCCGACTCGCACCTCCACTTACAGCGAGACTGTCGCCGTGCATGACCTACTTTATTTGCATACATATGTGTGAAGTACAAACACAGCTTTGGTGTAATACACATCGTGAAGAAATGTACCAATTTAGGAGGGTTTTTTTAATATTTAATCTGGACGTATTGACAGATTATCTGCTAAAACATGGGCATTCAGTAGCCCAAGATTGTTATTAGAATGAAACTAGTTCTCTCTTCTTCAAGCAGTTCACAGGAAGAAAATCATGAAAATTTTTACTCATAACTAGAATTAAAGATTTTTAATTAACTGTTTTGGGTGTGAATTCAGTGTCATATCTCTTACTTAACTTTTGTTAATCTCTAAGTCTTCGAGGGAATAACTTCACTTAAAGTAATTAGATAACTTCACAATTAGAGCAACCTTGCACTAACAATCCTAGTACTTGAACAAACATTTCTTTACTTTTAAATATTCAAAGCAGTGGCACACGCCTTTATTGGGCTGCTACGCAGCCGTGAACATTCGCCAGAGAGCGGCGATATTCATGGCCAAGCGTGGCTCCCGTGCATTCGCGAGCGCTCTTCATTCATATTTAAACTCGCGGATCGAGGATTCAAACGAGCGCCGTTTGACAGGGAAGTGATCTCCTAAGAGAAGTTTTCAAATACCTAGGCTATGACTGCACAGAGCTTACGTTTCACCACGTAGTTCCCTTCGATATAGACAGACAGATAGTGATAGTGAAATAAAAAGCTGGTAATTAATATTCTATAATTGCCACTATCTCAACTTCTATCGTTTTTTGAAATGCAATAGGGATAATTATTTTTCTAATAACTAGATGTTCCGAACTATTTCCATTCAGGATTTCTTTAAAATTTATTAAACTTTTAGAACTCAATGCCACATAAGCACTAAGTACGAATAGCATGAGTCGAAGTACCCACCTCGCAAGTACTCGTAAATAAACTTGGATGAAATTCCCTCAGTCGCTTTTTACGACATTTTCAGGTTCTGATTAAGTATAATAAAGATCGGTAGCGAGCCAATCTCCTAAGTGCGCGGCATGAGATCTGCTCAGATGTTTATGATGGCGGCACCTGCAATCAATTTCAAAGTGAGTGCTTTTCACTCCGGAAAGATAAATGGCCGCCGACCGACTCCTCCGCGCTTCGGCCGCTTTACGAGCTACCTGTTCGCCCTGCTAATCAATGCGTCATTTAAGCTCACTTGTATGTTTTAAGACATGACTGTATCGTATAGAGGCAAATTAAATAACTGTACAGGGATGATAAGGCTACAAATAATTCTGAAACAGTTCTGAAAATTCACTAACACATAATATGCATTAATTAAATCGTAATTGTTTCCACGTGATACCAACAAAAACATCATGCATCCTGCCGTAGTATCAATCGAGAACCCTTGGTTTGAAAGCAACAAGCTAGTCTGTTAAATACTCGTTTGTCTTGCTCCAGAGCACAGAGGTGGCGTGTCTATCGCATGTAACAGATACTGACTATACTCTGTTCAGAATTTGAACGGTTAGTTGGAGGTACATAAAGAATTCGTTAGTTATATTATTTTATTCTTTCCGGCTCGCCTCTGGGCGCTTTCTAGCTCCGTCGCCATTTGCATTATACAGCAGTTTGAGTTAATGAACGACTCTCACTCACTCCGCGATCTCCATTCTTAAATCTCTAATATTATTCCGACCTAATTTACTTTACTGCTGCAACTACAGTTCTTTCCGACCTCGCCAAGTAGTTCTTTAAATAGCCCCGCTTAATCAGAAGTGCTTTGTTGAAACAGATTTTAATGGATAATTCGTAGAAACTGGGAGAGGAAGTTTTTTTGATGTTATCTCATTTAAATATAGTACATTCTACGTCAGGTTTTTTATGTCTTTGAGTGAGACCGTTCTCTAGGATGACGGGAGTAAGATGACATTAAATGCTGTTAACAAAACAGCAATCAACAGTTTACATCACAGACTCATGATTTTTATACAAACACCGAATTGATGTAGACTATGTGAGCTATGTTATCATGTATGTAAGACTATTAGAACAAATGTAAATATGTAAATGAGCAATAAGGTCTGCAGCTTATCCACCTCCATGCAGTATATCTTCGCGTGCAGTGCCCTCGCAGCGCCCTCTCGTGGGAGCGAGCCATTGTTCTCTGCATGTTATTCGCTTTGGGTTGGCAATTTCATTACGTGCTTACGGAGGACACTGTGAGCTCGTAACTTATTCCTCGAGCTAAGGGCAAATGTATCCGTGCTTAAATAGAAAAAACTTTTGTCTATATTATGTATATATACACAAAGTAATGTCTATGTAGTTTTATAGTTTCTAAACATTAATTATTTTTACATTTACTTTACCAATCATGTCGGCCGCTGACTATCAACCAACCTAAATCGTACCAATAACGATGGTGGGGGCGACATAAGTAACTGAATACAACAAAAATATATCATTGTAAAACCTCTCTCTTCACTTTTAAATTTTAAAGAAACTCTTTCAAAGAATATATACTAAATCGGTATTTACGGCTGCGTTCCAATGTTCCTCATAGTTAGTTCATTAGCCCGCGTTGGCGCCGCAGCCGCGAACTTTGTGTTTATTGCCGTAATTTGTTGCGAAGACTCCATTAACTTGCAGCGCTCTTGGGTGCACATCAGAGGATTGTATGTGTGTGTGTTGATACCGCATAGGTTTTGCAATGACACTACATAATGATGAATACAAATATTTATACAATAGAATCAAATAATACAATCGTTCATATGATACTAACGTTCTCGATAACAGATCTGCTGAGTAATTTTTTTCGTGATTTCCAGATTGTTAGGCCATTCATATTCAAAATTCCTAATAGATTGCTACTACTTTGTCTAGTAAAATACCTTGTAGAAAGGTAGCAAGTATCGTTATACTACCCTGCCAACTAGAACGCAAATACCTTCACATGAAAATGCATTTTCAAGAGAAAAGTCCTAAGCATAATCCACGAGACAAATAAAATTTGACAAGGTACCAGAGAGCGGCGTTGGGCAGGAGCCGCGCGAACAAATTCAACGAAGCATTTTGTCAGAAAGGCTCACTGTTACTGAAATATTAAGTTTTCGCTTCTGCCTGTCGCGCTCTTGATATATGTGAGTTCACAACTTTCGCTCTATTATTTACGCCGCGGTTACGGGGCCGAGGCAGCTTTCGATCCGGCCCAAACGGTGATACAAATGTGGTAGGGAGTCCTAGTATGGGGTTACGAGTATCGATTAGCTGTACCGTAGTAGATTGACGAATGCTAAATAAATATAAATATATTGATGTGGTAGAAAGGTATTTACGGGCCACTTCGTCTTAGATTCACAAATCAGTTAATCTACACTGAAGAAAGATGACTCTAAAAATACCTATGACCATCATTTATATATGCAGCAAAACTGGTTTGCCAATATTGAATATAACATTTTCGTAACATTAGCCTACCTGGTTGACAAACGAAACGCGTATGCGTATGTAAGCATCCAATAAAAAACGTAATGTTATTAACATACGAAAGGTAACCATGCAAAAGAGAGACTAAACAAAGATATAAAACACTATTCGCTCGCAAACTGATATCATTGGAGCTCCCACCCTCCCAGAGGGCGCGGGTGAGGCACTAACTCCGTTGTTATTCCGTCCCTCGCGGGTCAGCTTAACTTATTCTACAATTTAGTTTTGTTCGAGAACAATCATACACAGTTTATAAGCAAATTTTGCTACAACTATGAACTTATTCAAATAAAAACATTATAAAGTTTGATTAGATCACGTTTGATACAAATCAGCTTTTTGATGAAAAGGGTGGAAAAAGAGGTGCACGGTGTGGTCATCTGGCTGTTCTGAAAAGGTTAACATTCGTGGTTACTAAAGTTTGATTTAGACTTTTTATATTCTGATTTAAAATCTTTTACGTAAACTATTAAATCAACACCCCTACCCCAAAACATATTCTTTGTACATACAATCATTTCCATTCACGTCCCTTCGTCCCTTCATTTGGTCACTTTTTCCTCTAATACTGGTGATCGTAAAGGCATTCACATAGAACAATGGTGATAGGTTATTAGACGACCACAGATTTCAACTGACCCCAAGACTTTTAGTCACTCTCTACGGCATGCCGGGAAAAACGGCAGCTACATTTCGTTTTACATCACTGGCTAGCACCGGGTTTCATAAACTGAATAAAAATTAATATAATTTGAACAGAAAAGTTGGGTTTAATTTGTTGATTCGGTGCAATTTCCTCTCGGAGCGGGAATGTCGGGGAGCCCCGCGGGAGCGGCGAGGCAGCTTTACGCGCCTGCTCTCTGCCCGCCTTTACTATTCTAGTGGGCGAGTAAAGTTGTTAACACGTCGGACGCGCACATCCCTTGCCAATATTTACCTTTCATTCGCCCACATTCATTTTAGAATACTCTTTTGTATTTATATGAAGAGGAAGTAAAATCTAATGAGTGCTTATTTTCAACTTGTATAAATGTTTTTTTTTGTCCTAAGACTTGATACGTTTTGTTGGAAATAGGAAAAGGGAAACATTATTTACATATACATACGCGAAAAGATTAATGGATTCGTGTCAAGCAAGAAAAACTTTACATAATCGTTTGAGATGACAATCAATATTCGGTACCTCTTTCGCTGACACATCAGTGTATGCATGAAAGAAATATATTTCATTGTCAATATTTTAATAGTAAATATACATATTATAATAAGCAAGTTTCACGTTAATATACCCTTTTGTACTCATCAGAGGCTAAAATGCCCGAGGCAGTCACCGCTGAACAAAGTTATTTATTTATTTCATAGAATTTTATGGTCCATGCCATTCGATGCGTATGCTATATCATAGAGGTAGGTGAGCGTGTTCCTTTAAAAAATAACTTAATTATTAAGTGAAAGCTATATCAAGTGTCGCTCAATAAGACCTTTCAATATGAGAATAATAGCAATCGAATAAATATAATTACAACCCATTCACGACGAGTACAAAAAAACTGAAGCCCGTGAGTCGAATATGAATACACGGCAGTGGTTCCATTGAAACAAAAAGCTGGGCAAAATTTCGCTCGTTTCAAAGTTTCACAAAACAATATTCATAAATCGAATGCATGAAGCCAGTCGAGCTGCTTGCATTCGGAACTTGTAATGAGAATCGCGGGCCGCAGCGACCTTGCTCTCGCGAACAACGACGCGGCCCAACGACGCCTGCTTGGCGCGATGAGACGCCATCTTGCATTTGCTTACAGTTGATCTAGTGCATCTAGATAATTTGTATCGTTAACTACAAATGTGTAATGCGCGGAAGATAAAATAATATAAATTTAAATGAAAGTAAATTTTACTTAGGGGATTTAATTGCGGACACCCAATATATTTTGGATACCCTTAGCATCATATAATAAAAAAGGGACAGCAACATTCTGTTTTCGTCCAAACTTGGTCCACACGTATTAATTTAGTAATTGAGATATAATTAGAAAAGTGATTGGTTTTGATTAAAAAGTTGTAGCGTGGTAGACACACAATAATATTTTATTTTGTCTTGGTATATTTCTGCGCTCTGAATATAAGATAGAAAGATATTAATTAGTCCCTTACAAGTTTGCGAAGTAAATGATTACTTGCTGTCCTTAATCCGGAAACATCACAACAGTTTCTTGGCATTTCTTCTCTGCAGGATTTTGCTTTACAAAATGCCAATAGTTTAATTAGATTTATTTTAATTTTTTAAGATTAAATAATTTTAATGACAACTTTTCCTGTGGAAATGTTTTTTTTTTGTCTTTCAATAAGTGATTTTATAATCCTCATGTTGAATAAAAAGCATTTCATTTCATTTCATCGTAGGAAAAAGTTAGCAATACGAGTATTCTATATTAATACCTCCGATAAAATAAGGAAACACAGTAATTTAATTTTCTCCAGGTAAAACGACCTGCAATAGTATGAGGGAGTCGTCATTTTATCTATTCCGCAAGTTAATTGAAGGCTACGTACTCCCTTCGGACTGGAACAGCTCTCCAACAGTCGAATTTTAATTAAAACTGGTACTTATTCATCTCAATGGGCATGCACCCCTCCCGGCCCCCGCGCTCCCCGCGACGCCCCATTAATCACTCCCTTCCATATCGCTCAATACATCCCAATTGCATAACACGCTGAAAAATTGCCACCTCCGAATCATTTCATCTTCCGCCAATTGGAAATCTTTCGCTAACGACCAGCGATTTGTAAGGTTCGAGCATCGGAACTTTCTAATTTTTACTCAGATTAATGAAATGTATTTTTGGAGGACGAGTGGGCGTATGGCGTCATTGCTATGATCACATTTCAGGTAGACAGGCACTTGAGATATTGAAATGGGATATTGGTACGTAACGTTCAATTTTAACTAATAACTAAAAGTTATAGACAACGATTTCATACATATACCTACTGACGACGAGTTTATAATATTGTGTGTGTGTGGGTAATCTCGATAGCTTAATATTTTCTCGTTCGTCAATCCGAAGTAACTTTTGAGGGTAGGCTACATATAATCGTAGAAAAAAAAACTTAAAGTTACATTTACATCCTTTATACATCCTTTAATCACCTATTATATTATCGATAAGTAAACTTGTTTTATTCTTCCACGTCCAAAACAAGCTTGTACCTTATACTCCTAATTAACAATCATACAATAACCCCACCAAGTACCCCAAACATAGCAAACTTTCAGCAGCAAAAGGTGTAACAGTGAAAAGAGGGCGCAAAAAGTGTTCTTTGCCATCCCTCGGCTCCGAGTGTGACACGAAACATTTGCGCAGTTTTAAACGACGCGCCGTGTCGCCTCCTAATTAATTATGTGCGAAGCAGCCTCCGTCAAGTGGCCACTACTTTACTCAACGACCAGTTTGTTACTCACACATCAGGGTATTTATTTATAGAAGTTGACCTTTTTCCCGGTACGTTTCAGGAGGTAATTAATAATCTACGTAGAACTAGAACTTAACGGAACGGAATTATTGTACAAGGGACTAGTATTCGTAATCCGGGTCCTATATTTCATACATTTAATCTGAATGGATAATCCTGTAAAAAAATATGTGTAATAATATTTTCTCTGTGTGATCGGGCAGATTTGCATCAAAGGATATACATATATGCATATTTCCTAGCTCAGACAGATAGCAGCATTCTATTTACTTTCTCTGTCGTGCACAAACGTAGGCTAATTTTGATGCGGCGGCAGCTTAGCATTTCATACCAGTTGCGTTTCAGGCTCCGTAGCCCAATGTTTACAGGTTACCTGAAATTTATATGCCCCGAGCAAATATTTCACAAACGTGCAGCATTCCGCAAACACGGACGGCCGCATCTGGCTTTAAACGGGAATGTATTTAGACTGCATTCATACTTTATCTGCCGCTCCGGCGAAATTTGTGCGGATTTCATGGTGTATCTATCTGGTGGAAGGGGTGAAATTAGGCACTGCGGGCGAGGCTTCATGTGGTTGAGATCTCAATTTGTGACGGAAGGTAATTAGACATGTATAAATGGAACTCTTTTATGTATTTAATTCTGTGTGTAAGTACAACTACAGCTAATCCAACCAATTTAATAGGATTTGAACGCACAGTTCGAGATAAAATATACAAGCCTCATCAATTCTAAATAAGCGGTATGCAAAGTTAAACCTTTTCATGTCTTTTTCCGCACTTATTAGGCGGCGGCAAGGGGCAATCTGCGGCCATCGGGTCTCGGGCGCTCCGAGCCTTAAATATTTGAGCGGGAGACTGCGTCCAAGTTCGCCTCGTAAAGTGCTACGTGTATGGGGAACGAGCCTCAATAAAATGTATATAAGATACGTGCTATTCAAATAAATAACAAGTATGGAAGTTAACACAGGGGTGTGGCTGTGATTTTAGATCTGGGTTATGAACTGGCATTGAATATGTATTGATGAAATACCAAGGGTTACGATTTTCAAACATCTGCGCATCGATTATTACATATTTAATACTTCGTTTACGCGAGATTACTTTTTAAATCGCTGTCAAATTATGAAGATAATTTTTTTTGCATTAATTAAAAAAATATTTAAAAACATTAATCATTTAAATGTTTCAAGTCGTTTACCATGATTGGATAATGCTAATAAGTTAATTTTTTATGTCTAAAGTATTGCCCTTTATTCATATTTACACGTCAAGAGTTTTTGTCACAACTTCTAACAAGCATAAAAACTTGCGACTTGATGAATTCCGAAATTTATTTTCCTCATCCAACACAACGAACTACAATATTAATACTCCACTCCAAATTGCAGGCGAGTAGTTCATGAGCGATATAAATGGGGAATGTAGGAGTCACCTCCGCCAGCCTCCGGAGAGTTACATAAATATTTCATTAAGGGGCCGTCACTGATAAATAGCCGCTGGATTTGTTCGCTCGCTCGTTTATCAACTTGCATAGAAGCTACTACTCGGATGGTTGACTCCTTCTTGTCAAAAAGGCTGCGTTTCTCTAGGATTGGGAAGACTACCTGACACATAGATTGCATGGTGAAAAGTGTGCCTATATACCACTTAGTTCGCAATTGGATACAATCCTTCGTTGGGCGTCATGTGTATTAATCTAAGTTAATTCCAATTTTAGTCATACCAATGCCATGAAAATTCATATATCAAATACATAGTTAGTAACACTAAAGATGACCAATATTTACGATTGTATTTTTTTATTAATTTAGACTATTTTATTTCCTATTTTTAACACATGACAGATACTATTATCGTACTTTCTAATCTATGAAATGAAAGTGAGGCCGAAATTATGAAAATCTTCTGCATACCACCAAGTTAACTCAACCTGCAAAACTGTGTCATACTTGTACATGAGTTCCGTTCACCTAAATTACCGATACACCAAGCAGAGATTAGTATGAGATAGCGTATCTGCAGCGGCAGTATCAGATTCCAAAGCGGCTACGTGAGAGCTTTTTCCGCGGCGGCACGTATCGGATCGGATTAAGCCAAGCCACTGGCTGCTTCGCCGGCTGATACACCACTAATATTTTCAATCAGAGACTCCGCCACATAAATATTAATGCACTGCAATGCCCAGCAAGACTACCGGCTTCGCCGAGGCTTGTAACGAGCTGCAGACTATACTTATAAACGTGTGTGTGCACGTACATACGTTTTGTCACATATTATTGCATGTTTTCATTAAAGTATCATTCATCTAAACACTATAAGTCGGGGAAAAGGCAGCTAGTTATATTTTATGCAAGTTCCTGATCATTCCGAAGTAGTGGACAGAACATGTGGTTTCAAACAAACACTGGACCCGTTGCTGGTTTATTTGAAAGATAAATAAATAAAAATCTGTTTATTTAGTCTTCCTCACAAACACAAACAAACAATCTTATGGAAAACAGTTGGTAGCTTATCATGTATAACACGTTAAAATCTCCTAGTCTCTTTCACCACCTATGACAAGGCAGAAAGTCGTGGGTTTCATTCCGTTAAAACATTCTGAAAAAGGTGTTGGCTTAGTAGAAGAGCACACAAAACACTCGATGTGGATTTAATGATGCCCTTTCACTTGAGACAAAACCCTGTGCCCGGTGCAAGTTACAATTAAAAGCTTGTGAAGTTAGCCGGAGCAGAACACCTTTTGGAAATGTGTTGCAGAATAAATGTTAAAACAAATCTAATAAACTTTTGCATGTATGATAAAAATATTGTTTGATAAATAACGTTACAAGTACATGTATGTATTATAATCCATAATATTTACATACCACCCCTTTGTAAGTATAGAACATAACAGACTTAGGATGCTAATGATAAATCATGATGATGACCTTATGGGCTTGATTTTCAAAAAGAATTAACTTTGTAGTTCAGATTAGAATGAAACAACTATGTATTACTAAATACTTGAAGGTTCCCCACTCCAGCATGTATTATGCACGTAATGTTAGCTCGCTCCAGTCCCCTACATTGCATATTCCTGAAGCGTACATTTAGTGTTTGGAAACGAATAATATTGCTTCGAAGGCGAATAGATATCAAATATGATAATGCCGAGGAGAGGGTTGGCTCAGTAAACTTGCTCTCTCAATCGAGGCTTCGCTCGGAGGCTGTTTGCTCTCTGCTCCAACTCTATCGCCCCTTCTGCGTAGGAGGTCTTAGTGATAGAACTGAAAAGGATTTCTAACAATCGATTTCCTGATAATATACAATACTTGTTGAATTCGGATTACAAGTCGTGTGAAAGTTTCATGGTAACTAAGACGTTAATAGAATGCTGAATAGTTTACTATCTTTTGAGAATGTTCAGTCATTTAGGTACACTGTGTCCTACAGGAAAAGAGGAAGCTTCCTACCTGGGCAGGTGTTGGTCCAGGCTAATGGCTTGAGTTGAAAATTTCTATATATCTTGTTTCCGTTAAATATTTCAATTGCGCGTTCTAGGAAATTGATTTGTGTAATTATTATTTTATTCTTGCTGGCGTCATCTGTGGTAATTGTGTTTTAACTAATTGCAACTTAGTTTTACGTAGGTTTCTCTCTGTGACTGGCGCTCTAGAGGTCGCCACAACTCTATTTCATTACAATCCCAGTATCATAAAAACCTCCTCCAGAGTTAAGGGGACCTCTGTCTTCTCCGCATGATCAGTTGACATGAAGTGGTGGCGCCACACGTGTTGGTGGCTGCAGTGATCATTTGTCAGGCGACACATTCGAATAATAAACAAATAGTTGCGCAGATGTCAGGCGAACTTTTGGGTCGAAGCTCGTTTGCAGATATTATCCGTGAGCAAAGCCCTGCTATTGTTGAAAGTTGACCCGGTGTTTGATAAAGTGGAAGAGTTACGGCGCCCAGTTGGGAACTTTCCTATTCAATGGCTGTCTCTTTGCATAAACTGGGCGGTTGAGCTTTTAGTGGTTTTCGTATACAAGTTTATGCAAAAACCCAGATGAGGGATAAGCACTCGTTTAGGTACGTACCACGCTTACTTAGTTGAACTCAACGCTTCAACACTGAAGAACCTGCTTCACATTGTAAGCAGTGTCAAAATAGCGTTTGTTTTACAGGGAGTTAAAATGCTAATCATTAAAGAGTTTCAAAATACTAAGCGCACTTCATGCAGAAAACTAAGGTATAAACTATTTATCATCAAATCGTGAAGGAACATTATTAGAATCTTTATACTTGCTTTCTAAACCGGCATTTCCTCTGAACTCTGTTACGTTTAACCCTTTCTATAACATTCCCAAACTGAATCTCAATTGCATGAATAGGTACCGAGTGATTTGACTTGCATTTAGGTATGTACATACATTATAACGCTAAGCGCGTAACTCGGCAATGGAGCAGTGGCAGGAAAGGTCTGTGCGACGAGTGAGCTCGCCCCGTTCCGTGTTTGCGAAGAGCGCAGCGGGGTCGTTAAATGTTTGCACACGGCTCATAGATCTTGTTACACCCTGTGTGCACAGTTACAGCTCTCTTAGTGCCACTAACTACTCGTATGTACACTCCGGCGAATGCGGTTAGCTGAAGCCCATGCTCAACACTAGCGTCAGCCAAGTTGGTCAGTGGTTTTAGTGACCATGGTTGTCACTGCGAAGGGCATTGGCCACTACAAGTGTTTAGCTAGACAGTCAGTAGCAGAATTGTTAAGAACATCTTCGGATTGATGGATATAAATATGCAGATTAAAAAACGTTTTATTGATATTTTTTCTTATAATGGGATAAATATTAAAATTAGAGCATTTTACATGGTCAAGTTGGCACTAATTGGTTACACTAGCGTTGGTTTTTGCTTTGGGATGCTTTCAGGCCCGTAACCCTTTGACCTAACAGCTGATCACACTCTTACGGCTTATGTATGGCAAATCACACATTGAGTACTGACTATAAGATTTACACTTGGGTTGGAGTTGGCTAAACAATTAGTACCTTAGCAACTGAGAAGATAAACAAGCGATCCTCTGACTTCCTCGCAAGCTTTAATGGTCGTAAAAGTGTTTGTATTTTGTATAAAAAATCCTCATTCTTGATCTGAATTTAACGAGTTATAGATTGATCATTCTTCCTGGAAGGGATGTTTATTCACCATGTTTGCCAGCGCCCCGCAGCGCCCGCGGCAGCTCCAGGGCGGAAGTCCCCGGGGGAGGCAGAGGGCAAATAGCTTAGCAGCGGCGATTGAATAAGGAAATGCTATATTTAAACTGGGAGCACAATTCCTATGCGATGATAGAAACAACGACTTCTAGAATGGAAATTGCCTGCAAACAGACTTAAGATATTCAAATCTAATTTAATACCTTGCTAGTAAAATATTGGAAATAATAAGTTATATTTAATTGATAAAGTCGTATCTTGTTTTGATCAGGTGTTGGATTTAGATAAGCCCCTTATAGCTGCTTTTTATCGTCCTGGATAATGGGTGATGCATCTCAAGGACCTTAAACTCCTAACATAACATGTAGACTCGCATGGTGTCAGGGTTTCAATGTCACCGTGTACAAACGTTGACTGGTTTCTCGTGATGTTATCAATCACGATAAAAATATTCTGTTACTGAAATTCCAAAAACCGGGTAATATTTTATACGTAAGTAATACCAATAAAATCTTACTTTTCCAATTCTATCCACCTGAACTAAACTGCTTAAACAAATAGGCTAACTAATTAAACCCACAATGGGGTGAATGCATTTTGCTAAATCCTTACAAAAAGACAATCGATGCATCGCTCCGAAGCCATCTAAACAAGTGAGCTTGGATAAAAGCAGTTGCAGCCACATAATGTACTACTCACTTAGCGAAAACAATGCTATAACATGGAAAAGACATACAGTCAACGATTATAGCACATACTTGAGCTTATTTATCCTTCTGAAAGGTTTATGTAATGATAACTGACTGCCTTTCATTCTGGCGTGTCGAAGGGGCTACTAAGAAACACTATATAAATTTATTAAATTAATTAATTAAATAAGAAGGTTAGTGATCTGTGATAAATTCTATTACAAGTTCGTTAAAGGCGTCCGAGTACATGTTGTACATCTGAGGTCCTATCCACCCTTAAAAGTAATGGAAGAGGTTTGTGTAAGTTTATATTAGAATAACAACTGCATTTTTTTGTATTTTGATGCGTGATTTTGTATTGAATATACAATTTTCTTTCCTTTAATTCTTTATCCTTTAGTTTTCTCTCTTTTTCTTTGAATAAAGGATCATTGATTATATGTGAGCGATAACATCTCTTAAATATATACGCGTTAATTGTCGTACGACAATCGTTGTTCGCGTGATGTCAAAAGGCCAAGTGCTCGGTGTGAAATGGTCGGGATCAAGTGAGGACGGGGCACGGGAGAGCACTCCGACAACAAATCGAGTTCCCCAACTCAGGGAGACCGCAAAACAATCGACGCCACTTTCATTATAGAGTTAGACTGCTCTAGGACTTGGAAATGGAACCTGCAATACCTTGCGTGACGTTATATAGAAACTATGTACCTGTGAAATTGTTGCCAGGCTGGCTGAAGCATTAATACAATGATGTCATAGGATATATGCATTGCTATCTTTCTTGCGAGCATGTAGAAGAAAATTAATAGGGGATCGGTCACCAATTTTCAATATCATAGATACATACATACATGTAATTCGCTCCTGATTCCCTGTAGAGGGGTACGCAGAGATCAAGGATCCCCATTTGTCCCAATCCTGATAGACCACTTTCGCTTCATTGACTTCATGTTATACACCTCCTGCTTCACACTTGGCGATTTAAGGTACTTCTAACGTCACCTTTTTTCAGTATGGCGTCTATCTGACTGTCATATGTCTTATTGCGCCGGCCCCTACGTAACCTTCCAATTCACTCGCATATATTCCTTTTGTCAATGTACTATTATTCATCCACATTACAATTTTAATATCAAGCCCATCAATTCTAATAGGTATCTTAAACAATGGTGATATTATTGTTTCTTCGTGGTTGAACATGTCAAACATGATTACAGGTGTATGAATGCTCATGACTTTGTACCCCAAGCAAATAGCACAAAGTAAAGAAGTTATCTTAAACATTGTCTTGTTGCAGAAGTGGTGAGCGCCCCTTAAGCAAACATCGCCTCAACTTAATATACTTAACATTGTACGAAGCTTGTGGCTTCAAGAAGTGTCTGAAGCTTACTC